>VDFB02352942.1:0-33889 GCA_007258455.2 Sequoia sempervirens
TTGTGATGGTATCTTCATGTCAAGTGGTGGTTTGAACATTTTTATTCATCTCCCCTGAAGATTGCACCGACTCCATGGAAGTTGTCTGAGGCGAGGCAAAGCGAAGTTTGGTTGAAGTTTGTTGAAGTTGAGCTCCATATCCCACACTTAGAATAGATTTAGACTCTCTAAACCCTGCACCATTTGCGTTCAGTACTTTCTGGTTAGAATAGGAAACCCGTGCTTCATTGATAAATCTGTCAAATTGTGAAAACCCCTTCCTCTGTTGTTGAACAATTTCGTAAGTCCCCTTGAAATACCAGCAAATCACATTGAGCCAACTGAGACTATTCGTATTGAAGGAACTTTGGAGTTGAACGCACGAACTCTCTTGCAATCTTAGCGTGCTAGATACTTTGATCAAGAGAGAATAGGGTAGCCGTTGGCGACTTTATTCTGTGTTGGTGCAATCACGAAAAACACATCAACAAAACCCAACCCCAAAAAAAAAATTTCCCGAACCGGCAAACCAGGTTCTCAAACCCGAACCCGAACCCAAAACCGAACCGGTAACTTAGTTAATTATTAGATCATACAAAAATGATATTTATAATAACAATGTTAATATTATCTCAAATAGTTGAGATTGTCCATATTTTAATATTTGTTTGTTAACATAGTAATTTCACTTAATAATATCCATTGTATAATATTATCTATAATAATTATAATAATATTTAAATTGAGATTTTATATTTTTGGTATCTATTTTATTTAATTGTTTGTATTTTAATAGGTTACAATCTTGGGGATATGACAGATATGGCCTGCAATAAAAGTGAAGGCAACTTCTGATCCATAAAGGGCTATCCCATAAATTAGCTCAATTCATTAGACGATTTTTTTGTTTAACTAAAGAATCACAGGTTGTGAGATATAAAAGAACCAAACCTCCTGATTTTCTGTGTGCAGGAAAACAGGAACAAAAAATCAATAATAGAAGCTTGAATAATTAAACATCCACACATGAAACACATATTTGCATGGAGAGAAAATAGCCCATACAGATAAAAAAACTCCATCAGTGAAATTGTTGACTTTTTTAATCCTTCTTAAGCACTTTATTATAGAGATACCAAGATATATGTTCACCATAGAACAATCCATATTGTAACTTAATATTGCAGAAAAACTTTACTGGTTTCCTCTATTGGAGACCAATTCAATTAATGTAGGTTATATAGACTTCTCTTCTCTCTAATGCAGTGGTACGGAAGAGATGTACCAACTAGTACTTCCAGTAGTTTTTTAACCAATGATGAACCATATTAGTTTCACCATGATTTGAATTGTTTCCCCATGAGACATGTCTACTTTAACCCAAGACTTGCTTTTCTCCAACCATGGCATGAAAATCCATAGTGTTCCAACTAAATTGCCAGTTCTGGTACGGGTGCGAAATACGGGTATGCTGGTACGGCAAAAAAATTTCCTTGGGTACGGTATGTTTGGGTATGGCTGTATGAAATAAATATTAATATATATGCAAAAAAATTAAAAATATACAGAATTGTAAATAAATGTTGATAGTATGATACTTCATCAATCATCATTGAGTTATTGATCAATGTTAGTGATAAAGATAAACGCCAATTGATAGTTCAAAATTTCAATATTATGTCATATATCATATATGTCTAGAGTCACAATTCAAATGAAGAACAGTACAATTACAAAATTGAAATAAATACAATCAAAAATTTGTATAATTGTCTTCAATCTTCATCAATCATCAAAAGGATCTAGATCAAGGTCATCGCTTGGTTCAACATCATTTGAACCACAAGTAAATGCATTGCCACTCATACTAGGTGCATCATGTGTAAGAGTCTCATCATCATCATCTATAGTGACTCTAGCAAGCTTTGCAATAGATCCATCCAAGTTGGCTCACTCAGAGGCTATGTCCCAATGCTTCATTGAACCTTCCTTGTACTCATCTTCCTTATGTGATAGAGTACGCAAGTTGGAATGGACATAAACCAAGTCTTTGCTTTTTTTGCAGCCAATGGATTATGCTTCACTAAGAGGATAAAGGCGCATGTACTCCAATTCCGTTCAGCTGAAGAAGAACTTGCAACCTATTGAAATTGGAGAGAAAATCAAAACAACTTAAAAATTAAAAAATGCAAAATAAATTAAAGAATGCAAAGTACTAAAGTCTACAATACAAATGTTAAATAATAAAAAATAAAAATTACTTGTGATAGAATCTTGATTGCAAGAGGCTAGAGAAATGAATAATCTTGCACATGGAGGTACCACCATGAACGAGCATCTACACTGTATTGGTCCTGAAGAGTACAAATACTATGATCTCATCCTGAACATGCCAAACTCTTTCCTAACATTTTCCACCACTTTTGGATCTGAGAAGAATCTTTTTGAATGCCCGTTTGTACCCATTAGCAACTTCACTATCTCTATATGGTGGAGTTCTCCCTGGCAAAGCAAGTATCTATGCACTATAGTATTTGCGTGACAATGCATATGCTAGGAGATGGAATCGTGTGTTCATCTTCTTCCAATGATGATGAATGATTTTTTCAAAACTTTGAAAAAATGTTTCTTCTGGGTCATTCTCTTTTCGTGCTATTATGACCTTTATTTTTTCTTTCATGGAGTCAATGCCATCATAGATTTCCCTCAAACATGGTCAATTTGCATCAGCAAACCTGATCATACTCATGATAGGCTCGGTGAAACTCAAGACATAGTCCACACGAGCCCACCAATCGTCATCTAGGATCAATGAATTGACCTTGTGGGCCCTCTCTGAACTTGATTGATTTGAAATACTCCATTGGTTGCTAATAACCATGGCACCCAATGCCTCTCGCACCTTCACAAGTTGTCTCAAAACAATTGTGTGTGATGCAAATTGGGTCTCACAAACCTAGGATCATGTAAAAAATAAGTTAATAACACATTAAAATATTATACAAGTATACAAGGCATTAATAGAATTAAAAAATAAATTAAATAATTAAACTAAATTTACCTTCAACAATTCCAAATTCAAGAAAGTCCTGAAAATGCCTTGTGACATGGTGGTTTGTCACAAACATTTGGATCTCCTCACCCTCTTGGTATATAGCTTTCACCCACTCTATTTGAGCACCAATTTCTTGCATCACCAAGTTAAGGGAGTGTACAGTGCATGGTGTCCAAAAAAAATTTCACATTGTCCAGAATGATATGAACATTTTCAGGACCCACCATCTCTATGGACTCAATGAGGATTTTAAAAATGAATTTTTCATCCTTGATTTGCCCCTCACAATCAACTGCCTTCAAAAACATTACCCCTTTGGGGGACAATGCAATAACATTTATTAAAGGTCGGTTTTTGCAATCTTTCCATCCATCAAAAACACAAGACACTCTTGTTTCAATCCAAGAATCCCTAATTGGTTTGAGTGATGTCTCTACAAAAGAAAAAATCTTGCTAATAAGGTGGTGTGCACCTTTTCATACCCAAGACTTGTGAAACCAGAAGGTGCACTATTGATTGCCGCCACCATTTCATGCCAATATGGTGATCTCACCAAGTTGAAAAGAAGACCATTGGCATAAATGCAACGTGCAACTATTTCCTCTGCAATGTCTCTTGCTTCATTTTGAAATGCCTTATCTAATGTGCCTCTTTTGCGGGAAGGAGTGGGATCTTCTACTTAGGTAGAGGGTGTATCCAAGAAAGGATGTTGAAAGGCCATTATTGAATTTGTAGGTAAAGTCATTGAGGTTCTCTTTGCTAAAGGATGAGATCTTAATTTTTCTCTTTCACTCACAACATCATCTTGTTCTTGTTCTCTAATGAATGCCATAATTTTTTCCATTGACAACCCCTTCTTATTTTTCCCTTTGTAATGTCCCCATTTTTTAGTTCCCTTATAGTGTAGTTGGCGTTGACCTTCTAGATGTGTGTGAACATGAACAAAGGAGTTATTTGATGATTCCAATGAGTTCAGGAGATCTAGAGGACTCATATGCCACTTTACAAGGTGACTTTCAGCTTTTGGTGTGCTCTCCAAGATTCTGGGAGAGAGCGTCTATTTATAGTAAGTCACCTAGTTAGCTCCAATTATCATTATTCTTCATCGAGATCGCTCTAGTGCAGTCAATTACTGATTCCAATGCATTCCAGTAGTTTTTGTAAAATGAGTGCATTAATAGCTCTATTTAGTTATTTTACTAAGGTTGTAGTCTGCCGAGAGTGTACTTGGTCGGCTCTGAGTCATAAGTAAATAAGACTTTAGTTAGTGAGTCATAAATAAATAAGACTTTAGTTAATGCTAATATTTTCTATGTACTTGTCATGTTAGTTGGTTGTCTCGGGAATTAAGTTCTTAACGAAGTAATTAGTTGTAGCGAAGGGACGCGACGGTCGGTTTCTCAACCACCACCCCCATACTATATGTACTTGAGTCATGTAGTCAAAAAACATGGACCGTTGCTATGATTGTTCACAATATACTTGTATTGGCATATGTTCGTGAAATATACTGAGCCAATTTTTTTAATTTTTACCAAGTACACAACAATGCAGAGAGCACCCGTTAGGGTTAGATAATTCAAATCAGCAGTTACAAATAACTCATTGCCAAGAATGCGCACTCAATCTCAACAAGAGAGAAGTTGTCATATGGCAAGAGGATCGTCAATGCCTCAAACAAAATGCAACTGAAGGTAACTCTAACCAAGAATGTGTCCGCGAAGGACGATCATATGGTCAGAGGATCTTCTACCACTACAAGTGTTGAAAGCAGACTCAACACCAAGTATGTGCTACCCAATCCAGTATGGAAATGAGACGACCATATGGCGGAGATAAAAGGAATTACAATGCAATTAAGGGAAATAAGCAAGAATGCTGAAGTACTCGACGTCAAGAATGTGCTTTCCAACCCGAGACGGAATGGGAGCTACCATATGACGGAGATATAAAGAAATACAATTGCGTCTACAGAATGTAAAGTAAGACTAAGAGAAATGCTAACAGTACTACTGTTCAGCTTACAATGAAATATTTAATGCCTGCAAGATCAAGTATTAGAGCTCTTCAAATTGCTGCAACAAGAAGGAATCTTTCACCAAGCGTTTATTGATTTCCTAACACCGATCCAAGAAGGAGAATGCAGATTTCTCAAATCTGATTATGACAGACCTGCACTTTAAAATATATAACCAGCAACACAGATCCTTGTCAAAATGCTCATAACTCTCTCATTTCTCACCCAAATGATCTCAAATCTGTTGCAAAGATTTTCTAAGAATGATGAGACCAAAATGCAATCAAGAAACCACCCTTAAATCCCTTGTATTTTTTAAACACGAATCCCAATGCTTTGAAAAGGGGCGGCCAAGCTGGAAGGGGCGATTTGCTCTAAAAAATCAAGTTCATCAAATTAAAATCTGCAAATAATCTCAAAGGGGCGCCCTAGCATGGAGAATAGAATGGTGCAATACCCAGAATGATGCTATTTTTATTTTTCAAGATATGAATGAAAACTACAGACTACTATGATATCAGCAACTCCAGAAAATGACATGAAAATGTAAACAAATCTCCAAATGACAGAACAACACTACAATGCAATTCTCACTACAAAATCACTCAAAACTACACTATCTCACCACTAGTCGCTATCTTTCAAGCGAGAAGCAATGCCAAGCTTGGAGGCTTACATTCCTCGAAGCAATCCCACAGCCAATCCGGCAGCATAACATTCCTGTAGACAAAAGATAAACAAGTGTAGACCCCTGATGTCCTTTTATAATTGCGAAGACCCCTTCCAAAAGCTCCAAGAAACCCTATTTCTTTTCCCTCCAAGGAAAGGCGTCACTTTCTTCAAGGCTTCAATTTGACTTTTTAATTAAATTCATCACTTCAATAATGGCGTCCAACTTAAGGCTTTAATTCAACCTTAATAATTATAAAATTATCTCAATGATGGCGCCACCCCTTAAAGACCACCTTTTAAAACAACATTAAGTTAAGAGATTAGGCCAAGGGGGTAATATAACATTAAAATATAATGTTATTTAAGTGAAATGAACTTATCTCTCCGAAACTGCATCCCAAGGCCAAAATTGAATAAACCAATTGAGTCGACTGAGGAGGAAGGTCAACTGTGCCGAGACCAATAGGACCACTGCCAGAAATAGAAATTACTAAAAATAGTAAATTCCAGAAAGTGCTCAGAATGCCAAGAGAAACATATCACTGCGAAGCCCACTGCGAAGCCCACAGAAAACCCAGAAGGAATCCGCAGTTCAATCACCAATTCACGAGCAACCGCAACCTCCACACAAGAAACCCTAATCAAACCGTCCGAGTAGCCTACGGGTCTCCAGAATAGGCCAACGGTCGTCTGAGAAGATCATGCTCGAGAAGGGGACATTACAGTTCAATTAATAAAGACAACTTTGATGATTTCATGCATTTTTTCTATTACATGTTATGTTTTGTAAGTTACTCTTGTTTCCTAAGCATACCTAGGGAAATCACCTGACGGTAAGATGGCAGCATAATGGGTCGACCGGCGGAAGAACCTGTGCAAACTAATGAAGAAAGGGAAGACGATTTGACACAAGATTTGGTGAATCTGTGGGATATATCACTAAGAGACCACGTAAGAAGGGAAGCTCTTAGGCGAGAGATACCTCAGGGAGTCATCTGGGACAGGCTACAAGTGAACGACGACGTCGACCATCTCCTCAAACGTCTGCCAAGATTGTTGGCCTGCCACTTCATTATCTTGCAAGATCTCCTAGTGGAGAGTGACCAAGAGCGCCTAAGGCAACAAATATTGCAGTGGTACGAGGAGAGAACCAAGTAGGAAGAGGAAGAATGGGATACCAGCTAAAAGCGTACTCCCGGCAACCAATGATCGTGTGAACAACCTTTAATGCCCGTATAGCCTAACAAAGACAAGAACCGAGTACCAATCGGGCAAGAAACTTAGGAAGAGAATATTTGGCGATCACTCAGGTGACGAGCAAGAAAATAGACGACAAAGGCTAAAGGAACTTGACAAAGAAATCCATGAAGATATAACTGAAATAAATAAATCCATTACAAGAGCACACCAGAACCTTGATGGAATTGACCGATCTATCATAAGAGCGCACCAAAGTCTGGTCAAGGAAAGGAGCGAAGGACCTTTCAGTGCATCGTACGGAGAAAGATACAGAATTTATGACAATGAAAATGAATTAAGTTGAGATTTCAACAATAGTATCCAACGCATTCGGGAGTTGTCCATATCACACGACGACAAAGGGCTAAGGACTGGAAGATTTGAGCCTAAGACCCCAGGGCAGAGGGAGTACCGGAATGAACCCCAGGAGACTAGAGGTGTCGAGGACGCTAACAGAAGACATGGAAGAGACTCATATGTGGCCAAGAGTGCAAGTGACGCACTGGGACGTAGCAGGAGAACCAGTCCAGTCAAGTCCAACACACAAGGAGGTCATCAGGGAAGGATGGTGACTCCGCCAACCGAGAGGCAGAAACTGCCGAAATTTACAAGGAACGGTTCAGAAGATCCAGTACGGCATTGCAAAACATGCAAAACGATTTGGGTAGCCAACGAACAGCATGATCCGGACTATTGGCTGAAAGCATTTCCAGCAACACTAAGAGACAACGCCATCGATTGGTACACAGAATTGGACTAGGTACACAAAGCATCATGGAGATTACTCAAGCAAGCATTCCAAGATGAGTTCAAACTCCTGAGGGATGACAATGAGATTGTAGCGGAGATCTATAATACCAAGCCAGGGAAGCACGAGAGTGTGCATACTTGTAGCCAGAGACTGAAAGACTTGTAGGGGAAATTGGAGGCACAACCAGCGAATGGTCTGAAAAAGAGGTGGTTCATTGAAGGACTACCTCCCTTCCTCTGGAAGAAAATGAAGGTGGTACCTCCATCCTCGTACACTGAAGCATATAACCATGCAATGGACATCAAGAGCGAAAACAAGACATCTTTGTGAAGGAAAAAGAAAGAGGACGATGAAAGTACGGGGGAGAGCGAAGATGAGTCAAAAACCGTACAAGCTCTCCGTCGGGATATGCTAAGAATGATGAAGGAACTGAAAGCCGACAAAGAAGGGTTGAAGGAGACGAACGAACTGTGGTGTATCAAATGCAAAACAGGTCACACAAAGGCAAACTGTCCAAAGAAAATGTTTTGTGACATCTGCCAAGTTATGGGACACTCCATTAAGGAGTGCCCGTACAACCTAAAAACAAGGAGTTTGCAAGTGTTTTTTGCACAAGGGGAACAGTCAACCCCTCCGACCACACTGTCGAAACCTCAAAACAACGCATCCCTTGGTAGCTACAGCAATAATCGAAGAAGTAATAATAGTACACCAAGAAGCAAAATCCAGTACGACAACAAAGGTAGACCCATGATCCAATGCCAAAAATGTAACAAATGGGGTCACTTTGTAGGGATTGCCAGAGTGGTCAAGGTGTCGGGGGAAGGCTATGCAAATGGTGTGGTCTTGGCGATCAAGAAGACACCAATTTCCCAAAACAAAAAGGCATCAATATGTTGGAAGTAGCCGACGAGGAGGTCCTGGTGATTACAAGGGTGCAGGCAAAGATGGCCACTTATCTAGACCCTCGTACGAAGAAAGAAAGACTCTGAGAGGCTAGGGCAGAAGTGGAAGAGGCAATGGCAAAAGAACAAAAAACCCCAAAGGCAGTGGGTATGTCGTTGCAGTCGGAGTCTGAGAAAAACATTGTACAGCAGGTGCTTCACACAACTATACCAATTAAGGTAATAGACCTTCTGCAAACGATGCCTCAACTGAGAGTAGCACTCACGAACGTCATCGAAGACAACCTCTAGAAGGGTGCGACTGAGAGTACGATAAAATTGGCAAGAGAGGCCACAGACTCGATGCTACTCACAGTAAACGTCAGGAGGAAGCCGACAGTCATATAGATGGAAATCATGGGGAGGAAACTCTCTGACACCATCATCGACGGAGGCTCTAGGGAAAACATACTGCCAGAGGAAACATGGAAGTGTTTGGGAAAGACAACTCTCTGGCACCCAACATTCCACCTGGTAGGGGCAGACGAGCATGGCATCAAACCTCTCAATACCTTAATGACACAGAAAGTCTTGATCGGCACGCAACAGTTCCTATTGAACTTCGTCGTCATCCCACTTGACAAGAAGGCGTACGATGCATTGCAAAGACGAGGGTGGCTGATTGCTACCAAGACGAAAAATAATTGGAAGAGGAACACACTCTCGATCAAGAGCCACGCAAAGAAGTACACCATTGATTTGAAGAACCAGGTTGTGAGTGAAGAACTCGCTTCCTCCGGATCAGAATCGGATGTCGATAAAGAAAGCAAGATGATGGAACCGAATGCCGAGGGTTTACTCGAACTTGAAAGTTGCTCAAAGGACGAGACCAGTTCACTATTGGCCTATTTCATTGGCAAATGAAAGACTATGAGGTGTTCCACCAAGAGTGTAACATGCTACAAATCAAAGAAACCCAGGAAGAAGGGAAGAAGGGCACGTCTAGCCAAATATCTTCAGTAGAGTACGACGAGTACAAAGAAGGTGAAGAGGAGAGGGCACGTCCAACCAAACATTTCTGGTTGAGTACGGAGAGTACAAAGAAAGAGTATCAAAACTGAACGATATGCCAGTCCACAAGTACGAGGTGAAGAAATTGTGTCGGAGCCAAAAAATGAAAAAAAAAAAGTAGAATTAAAAAAAATTAACGAAGAGAGAAATTAACAATAAAGACAAGAAAAAGGAGACAGAGGAGAGAGAAAAAAGAGATGGAGGAAAGAAGAAAAAGGAGATGGAGGAGAGAGAAAAAAGAGACGGAGAGAAGAAAAAGGAGAAAGGAGAGAAAAAGAGACGAAGGAGAGAAGAAAAAGGAGACAAAGGAGAGAAAAAAAGAGACAGAGGAGAGAGAAGATAAAGGAGACAGAGGAGAGAGAAACAAAGAGACGGAGGAGAGAAAAAAATTAAGAGGAGAGAGAAAATAAAGAGGAAGGCAAAAACATTAAAAAATTCAATAAAGTTAAAATTGCCAAAGTCCGAGTAAACAAAGGTTGCTAAATATTATTTCAAATATTTATAAAGCACCTTAGTGTTATAGCTCATCGAAACCGAGATGAAATGTTTTAAATCATGCATGCATGAAACAAGGGCCTTGCATGTCGAATTATGTCAAATATTGAGAGCCCAAATCTCTATAAAATGCCATTTGTGAGCAAATTTGCAACATTCATCTTGGAAGAAGAAAATTGTAAGGGTTTGCAGGTAGAATGGAGAGTTGGTAAATCTCAAGCTTCATCGAGGATGAAAAATCCTCATGAGGAACAACACAGTACGAGAGTGAAAGATCTCGCAAGCCTACTTGCGGATAACTCCATTTCAGGGGTTGAGCATTGTGCTTTAAGAGATTGTTTGGAATTTTCAGGAAGACTTCAATAATCAGGGTTGTGAATGATTTATCAGGAGATTGCGAGTATATTAACCATCATTGTCAAAGCAAGGTATTTACGGGGGTTTCCAAAGAATCATCAAAGTAATTGCAAGCGTGGAGTTGCCAGGCAAGGCAAGGACGCCGAGATTGAATAGAGTTCCTAAATATATTTATTCTTGTCTAGTGTTGAATGGTTGTTACTGAGAAGTGGCGATACATTTCAAACTGGCGTTGGATTTAAGGTTTTATTTCTGCTCATAATCTATAAAACTGGGCACATACACAATCTGGCATGTTTGGGAAATCACATAGTTGTTGGTCGTGAGATTAGATAGGAGGGTCGTGGGGTTGTAAGAGGGTGTAAGACCTCATTAAATCTCAGTGTGGCTCATCTGGAAGCCATTTATTGCTGCAACAGAGGCATGAACTGTTGCTGGGCATGTAGGAAGGTTTGAAACTCAAGCGCCAACTTCAAGTCTGATGACTATTGCTGATAAGAGGGGCTGTTGTGCGTGGGTGTAACTGTTGGTGAGTTTGCTGAGTAAAGGCGGTTGCCTTAACCATCATATGGATACTACTGAAGGCAGATGCCTTCACATGGACGGCATTACATGGAAGGATACTAACAGGTGACAAACTGAAGTCAATTGGAATGGAAGGACCCAGCTGGTGCATCATGTGTAAAGAAAGTGATGAAAATGCAGAGCACTTACTACTAAACTATGGGATTTTTTCCTAAGTTGGCCAAAGCTCAAGAAAGAAGCATTCTGGTGGCAAATCAATTGGACTGGCTTTTAGAAAATCAAAACTGGGCCACACCAAGAAGCAATAAAATATGGGATTTTTTCCTAAGTTGGCCAAAGCTCAAGAAAGAAGCATTCTGGGGGCAAATATGGTTGGCAGCACCATCTATAACGATATGGAACATATGGAAAGAAAGGAACAGACGAATTTTTCAAGATAATTCAAAGTCAGCAAGTGAATTATCATCGGATATAAAAAGAAACATTTCATAATGGCTGAATTCACATATAAAATTGCAAAGGAAAACAAAATTCACAGTATGGGATGATGAGCTAATGAAGAATTGGAACCTTGTAATGTCCCACCCCAAATGGACAATCTCTATATCGATTTTGCTCGATTAGTTTTCAGTTTTTCACATAGGACATTTTGTCAAACATAATTTCACTCCTTGACAAATACTGAGATGGTATATGAATAGAGAGCATAAACTGATTCTAAAATCAAATTATATATCAATTTTCAACTTGCATGACTGTCATATAATGTGATAATAACAGAATTTATACTACAGCCTTAAACCAAAATGTTCTGTGCATTACAAAGTCTGATTTGTACATACAAAATGCTCAGATTCAACAACAGCACCATAAAGGACTCAGACTATGACAGATATCACATTAAAAGTGAAGGACCATTCACAAAATAACTGATATTCATATACAGATCACTCAGATTGAATAACAACAATATTTTAGCCTCAAAATAGAGCAGATTTCACTATAACAGCAAGTGACCTTTCATGTAGAACAATGCAAATATAACCCAACCTAGAAAGTACGCTTGCCTTGGTCTGAGAGAGGTAGAGCTTGCTCAGAAATGGTTCAGAATGATAGAACAGCAGCACATCTAATGTCTGATACATATAACAGTTGCTGTAGATGAATATTTCCAAGAATTATGAACAGGTACGAGTCTGAAGTTGATCACAGCAAACGCACTTGAAAGTTCACGCCTGGGATTAGAATGCTCATGCCAGACCAGCAATATAAAGAAAGAATTTGCCCAGCAAACAAGAACCTGTTCATACCCTACGCCTGGCAATTGCATTCAATATTTACCATATGCAGTATGAATGTTTCAAACCCTTGCTCGGCAACCACCTGATTATTGAAGTTCTCCTATAGTTCTCTTTTCTCTAAAAATAATGATCAATATATTTGCAATATTCTGATATATCATTCAAACCATAGTTACAAGACTCACTTGGACTCGCCAGGACTCGGCGAGTCCCAAGCCGCACACCCCTGGTCGAGTCCTGGGAGCGCGGGCGCGGACGCGGCCGTGTCCAGCCGAGTCCAGGCCGGACTCGCTGGACGCACCGCGTCCAGGTGAGTCCCGATCCCTGGACGCGGCCAGCGGCAGCAAGCCAAAAACCCAATAAAAAAACAAAAAACAAAAGTTTGTTTTTTTTTTTTGTCTTATATTATCTCCCCAACCCTAAAAGCAACCTCATTTCATTCATTTGGCAAAATAGGAGGAGAAGAGAGAGTTGTGAAGAAAAATAGGAGGAGAAGAGAGGGCAACCAGCAAGCTGTTGAAGACAAATCCAGGGTCATATATCACTTGGGAAGCTTCATACCGGCAACGAGGTGCATTGAGAGCTCATTACCAGTGATTGGGAGGAGTTTGCATTGCATTCCAAGCCAAATCTAAGAGGTAAGTTCGATTTTAATTGGTTTTTTTTGTGTTTTTTTAACAAATAATTCATTGTAATTTGTAAAATCATTGTTTTTTTGAGTTTGCATTTTTTTTACAAACCCTACTTGCAACTTAAATAATTCTAGAAACCCTACTTGTTATTGCAGCCACATTCATTTGCAAATCAAACCATATTATTATTTTCACAATGTCTCAAACCCCAGTCAGAAAAGACCCTGCTTGGAAACATGTTGAAATCTTTCCCGGAAAGAAAAGAGGAGAAGCAAAATGTAACTACAGCAAAACAATATATCATGGAGGCATAAATAGATTAAAATACCATCTTGCACGCATACCCATCCATGATGCAGTGGGCTGCACCCTAGCACCTATTGAGGCTGTTCGTGAAGTGCAGGTGCAATTAGAAAATTTTGAAAGGCAAAAAGAAATTAGAGGCAAAGAGTTGGCGGAGTGTTGGAGGTTAGACGAGGGACTTGGTCTTTCCCATTGGAGATGCTTCTTACATGCCTCCATCTTGTCCTGTGCTAGTGTTTGTGCTGAGTGCTTCTGCATACCGCGACTATGCTGTCACGTACTCTAGTGTTTGGTGGTGTTTGCTATTAGTGTGATGGTGACGGTATTGGCATTGGCCCTATAGTGCAAATCTAGGGTGGACTAATATTTTGTACCACACACTACTCCTGGTTCCCAACCGTCACTTGAGAGCATGGGTTGGAACACGGACGCACATGATGCAGCAAAAAAGACAATTGCAGACTTTTGGTACTACTGCACCATTCCCTTCCATGTAGCCAGGTAATTCTTTTTAGTTTAATTGTTTTAAAATTTATATTTAAATTTTAGAATCTAGATGTATCTCATTATCGAATTCAAATTTAAAGTTAAAAACTTAAAACTTTTCATTTTACAATACTTATGTAACTTATTAATTTATTTATGACATGTTTTAGGTCACCTTTTTGGCAAAACATGATTGATGCCATAACCATATGTGGGGCGGGGTTCAAAGCCCCTACTGAAGATGAATTAAAGGGCCCACTTTTGACTCAAAAGGTGGCAGATGTGAAAGCACAATTAGAGGAGCAGCGCAAGCAGTGGAGGATGATTGGTTGCACCATCATGACTAATGGTTGGACCGATAGGAGAAATAGGACGCTGCTTAATTTCCTAGTTTCCTCCGGAGGTAATTGTACTTCCCTCGATGCATTGAAATTTGAATTTGATTTAGTGATTCATAATTTAATATGGCTCATTTATGTTTTTTAATTTATTGAATAATTGGTTTTGCTTATTTTTTCAGGTGACACCGTCTTCATGAAGTCCATTGATGTTTTTGCCCAATTCAAAAATGCCACATACCTGTGTGAGGCTATAGAGGAGGTGATAGTTGATGTGGGGGAAGAGAATGTAGTGCAAGTGGTGACAGACAATGCAGCAAATTATGTTGCTGCTGGTAGATTATTGATGGAGAGGCACCCTACTATATTTTGGACTCCATGTGCCGCCCATTGCATTGACCTCATGTTGGGGATAGCAGCAGCTCCATGGATCAAACAAATTTGTAAACAATCACACACATGGGTGCTTAACCTTATGAGGCAATACGAGGTTGGTGAGTTGTCTAGATCACTGGCATCACTAGGTTTGCAACAAATTTTATCACGATGCAATCCTTGATTCGGTCAAGGGCAGCTTTAAGGCGCATGTTTATTAGTGAGGAGTGGTCTTCCTCATCCTTTTCTACAAGCACTGCAGGGATTGCTGTGGCTGATTGCATTTTTGATGAGCAAGGGTTTTGGACACCAATGGACGAGATTGTGAAAGTAAAATTTAATTCTTTATTATGTTTTAATTTTTAATCATATCTTGCTTTTATTTGTTTATTTTCACGTTCACTTGTGAAACATGAACACTCTGGGGTTTGTGAGCCAGCAGTTCTCTAAGTTGAAGATGGGAGAGCCGCAATGGGCTACATATATGAGAATGGATTAAGGAGACAGAGGCCATTCAGATGCAGTCCTAGTGGAGTTGAGGAGGAAATACATGCGTCCCATTTTGGGATATCATTGATAGGAGATGGCAAAACCAACTTCATAGGCCCATCCATGCAGCTGCATGTTTCATAAATCCGGCATTCAACGGTCGTGATTTTCTTGCAGATAGAGAGGTTCTTAGTGGACTCTACTTGATGAGCGGATGTTGCCCACTGTTACTACACAGATAGTGCAAGAGATAGATGCCTTCACTAAGGCACGAAGGAGACTTTTTGCACGTCAAATGTGCAAAGATAATAGGACAACATTACTGCCAGGTAAAAATATATTTAAGGGCATAATTTTCATCTTTTTATATTATAATTTATTATTAAATGTTGAACTTGAACTTCAAACTTGAAATGAGATTGATTTTGTTTCTTTTTCTCATCTCAGATAGATGGTGGGAGATGTTTGGTTCTGATACACTGAACCTACAATCCATTGCCATTCGTATATTGAGCCAGCCATGCAGTTCATCTGGTTGTGAGCGCAATTGGAGTATGTTTGAGCACATAAACTCCAAGAAGCGCAATAGATTGACAGTGGAGAGGATGAATGACTTGGTATATGTTCATTACAACCTTCGACTCAGATACAGGAAGCTTTTTGACCACGACAACACCCCGATCAATCTAGAGGAGGTTGATCCACAATCTGAGTGGATCACTGAGGCTACAGATGCAGTCTTTAGTGACGAGGACCTTGATTGGGTGGACCAGGCAGAGAGAGAGGCTGAGGTTGTAGCCATGGCTAAGGAGGAGGCTAGAGCACGAGGAGACATAGCTACTGTTGGTGAGAGTGGCATGGAGAGTCAGACACAAGCAGAGACTATGGCTACAGCTGCAACATCATCCAGGACCCTTAGACGCCCTCGTAGGAAGGATGTTGGCTCCACTATGCCATAGAGTCATAGATTTATAGCTATTGTTTTACTTTTGATATTTCATATTTGTATGGAACATTTGATGTCATGGATTTCATATTCCATGAGTTTTGTATACATTTGACTAATTTTATATATCTAAGTATGCTATTTCCTTCACCAGCGCAACTACAATTCGTGCACTTTATACTTATGTGATCGTTGTATACTTGTGCATGTGATCAAATTTGCTTTTATTTGTGTTGTATTCAATAAAGGGTGCTTGAAATAAGTTTTAAATCCTTAAAAATCTCTAAATTTCTAGGGTTTTTTCAACTTTTTTTCATTTTGCCAAGTCTGCGCCGAGTCCGAGTCCCGAGTCGCCGAATCGAGTCACCCTCGCCGAGTCTGAGTTGAGTCTGAGTCTCGTTACTATGATTCAAACTCTTGAATATGAAACTCTCCTACTCATTCGTTGAAGCACAAGCACAACCTCTGAGTGAAGTTGTCTACAAGCTGGCTTGGGAGATCTCACTCTTGTACCGAGCTATTCTTCCTGAGGGTTTTCGTCCTCAAAAAACTTGAGATTTTCAGACTCTTTAGTCTTTAGCAAAACCCTTAGCCAAATTCTTCTTCTTCAACAATGAATGAATGAATTGCAAAATGAGTTTTCATTGCCCTTTTATATTTCCATGCCCAATTTGCATTTGAATTACATTTCATTTCATTTACTTTTCCCGCTTTATAACTCCTTTTAATATTTTATTTAATTCGGCACAATACTTTATAAAATAAAGTATTCTTTTAAATCATTTAAATCCCTTTTAATAAAGTCCTTATGTCTCCCTTTAAAATTGGCACTTAACTTTATATTATAAAGTTCACTTAAATATCACTTACATCCTTTTAAATATAAAGTCCCCTTTTAATATATTTTAATAACACAAAGTTAAATTATTTAATTTAACTTTATTACTTGATGTTATTAATTAAATGCATAGGACCAATATTAACCAATATAACTCTAGGATATAATTATGCCACCATGCCAAATATAAAAACTCTGCCAGCTGACCATACTAGTGACTTACTATAAATAGTAAGTATGTGCAACACATCCGAGTGACTTACTAAAAATAGAAGTGTGGGTCAAAGTGTCCAAAATGGCCTCCGGAAGGCACACCACAAATAAACTAGGACACTAAGTTGAAGAGTACT
Source organism: Sequoia sempervirens (assembly GCA_007258455.2). NCBI lineage: Eukaryota > Viridiplantae > Streptophyta > Pinopsida > Cupressales > Cupressaceae > Sequoia > Sequoia sempervirens. Next base: position 17,104 of record VDFB02352942.1, read on the forward strand.
GAAATAAGCACCAAAAAGGCCTGCTAAAGAACCAAAGATCTCCCTCGAAGGGGTCTCCTGAACACTCTGTTAGCCTACAGGGACCAGTTGGTAGACTAACCGTTGCGCTTGACCACTGCCTAGGAAAAAGGGACATTTCAAACCTGTTGAAGGTTCCCCCTTTCTTTCAGTTTGCACCAGATCCTTATCTAAAAAGATCAAAGGCAAAGTGGAATCCACCACCAAGGGGAAGGCTGAAGCTTAATATTGATGGGGCCTCAAGAGGAAACCCAGGAAAATCAGGCATTTGTTACATAATAAGAAACGAGAAAGGCCACATAGTTGAAGCTCTATCAGCGAAAATCCCAATGGCAACAAATAACACAACAGAGATAGAAGGGATTCTAAGAGGCCTTCAATTATGCAAAGACAAAGGTGTGAAAAACATAGAAATGGAAAGTGATTCAAATGTCAGTATAAATGTCATCATAAGAGGGCAGATTGGTGATTGGAATCTCCAATCAAAGTATTCAAAATAAAGGAATTAATGCAAGAATTATAGGTCCAATCAATTAGCCACATCTACATAGAAGCTAATAAAGCAATGGATCTTCTAGAAAATCAAGGAATAGATCAACCTGAGGAGATTAAAACAGGTTGTCAAGCAGAAAACTGGCAGGGTCTTGACATAATAATCTTAGCAGAAATGTGCGGGCCTGAAACAGATCAAGCCTAAGGGTGGTAGGTAAAGCACTAGTCAAGTTAAGTATTTTTAAATCTCATATGCTTAAACCTTGCTCACTAAGCTCAAAACCCCAAACCGACAAACTAAATTAAAATAGGGAAAAGCCAAAAATGATTCAATCCCTTCAATCTGAATTCCTCGCACATTGCAATATTCATAATGGTAATCAAGGGTTTTGGCAGGAAACAAAAGCTGATTGGGTACAATCAAACTAAACTAACAACACAATTGCCCTCAATTGGGGATAACTCACTGAATGCATTCACCCATAAGTTAATAACGTATGTATAACCATAGTGTAATTAACGCAGTGTTCCACGGGGACGCGTCCCCCCCAAAAATCCCCACGTTTCCTAGAGGGGGACGTCTCGGAGACTTGGGGACTTTGGGGGGACGTCCCCCCACCAGCCCACCACCAGTGCCACCATCCCACCACCAATGTCATTGTCTCCAAGACGCCGCTAGAACTTTGAGGATGCTAGGGTGTCCTCAAGACGTCTAGGGGACTCCTAGTTGTCTCCAAGATGTATAATTCTTATACTTAAAAATCTTTTTATAACAATTTTTTCAAGCACTATATGTATTTCAGCACCCTACCGCCGTTCCCCCGCCGTCCCCTTGCCACCCCCAAATTTAGACCCCCCATCCCCGCGTCCCCGAAATGCATCCCCTACCGTCCCCCTGTCCCCGTCCTCGAAACCCCGTGGAACACTGAATTAATGTCAATCTTAAGCCATCATCCTTCTAAGGCAGAAAATAACTAAATACAACACAACACTGGATCTTTGAAATTGGACTTTTGGATGGTATTGGAAAGTGGAAACAAATATTCACTTTACATTCACCATTCCATTAGGTGAGAATACACACATTTTATTTAAACATTGACAGTATCAATTTTCTATTTCGATACCAAAGTATATCATAAGATAATGCCTCTGAATTTTAAGGTTTTCAACATAAATATGTTATGGACAATATACATTCCTATTACAACCTGAAATTCGGAATGTCATAGGATCAAAATTATTTGAAATACATTTTGAAACCATAATAGTAACCTCAGTAGTCCAAGATGATATGCCTCTTATCAGTAAAGGCAATTTGGGCTTTTGGTCGAAAATGAATACTTGGTTGCGAACAATCAAATTTTACAATCTTTACAATTGCCCTCGATAGGAGATAAATCATTAATACAAACACCCATAAGCTAAAAATGTGTTCTCCAAGAGTCTTTTAAACCATAGGTGTAATGTCCCCATTTTCGCGAACATCAAAGTTCGGTGGATTTAGCCTATTCCTAGCCCTCGTAGGCTAACATTTCTGGTTAGAGGGTCCCTTTTGGCAGTGAACAATGGTTTCTCTCCTTCAGAGTTTAGTGTTGGGTCAAGCTCAACCTTTGCTTGACTTTGTTTCACATTCTTACTATTTATAGTAAGTCACTGTTCAGGGTTTCTATTTTTAGACGGGCATCCAATCACATGGAGAACAAGGAGAGTCAACTCCTGCCTCAGACGGCATAGCAATCGGACAAGTATTTCAAGAGATATTAAAGTTTAAGCGACTTACGGGATTTAATTAAATATTTGAATGTTATTATAAAGTTATAAACTAACTTTATAATAATAAAGTCACTTTAATATTATAAAACTTTATCCCACATTGGCCAGGAAAGTGTTTGAGCTCACACAGGAAAAAAATAAAAAGGGACTTAAGAGCTAATTCTGAGCAACCAAGATTTGATATTTGTTTGAAGATTTCTCTTTGGCGTTTGGGGAAGGGAGCCCTAGGGTCTCTGCCAGCGTATTGGCATTGGAGAGCATAGTTGCTTCATTGCAATAGCATGCTGAGGTTGTGAAATACCAGCTAAAGGTGCTCACTGTTGGCTTCATTCAGAGGTCAAGTTTGTGCTTCATCAGATTTTCAGGGTTCCAGAATAAGGGTTTCAGCATCTTTTCAATATCAGAATATTGTATTCCGGGTATGCCCTATTGTAAAAGTTTTCAAAGTAAATCTATAACGTTATCCATTTGCTGCAGTAGGGTTTAATATTTTCATTTTCAACATTTTATTGCACACATTATTTCATCAAAAATCATTAAAACCCTAAAACCCAGAACAAGTTTTCAGCAATCATCTTCATAGATTCAGGGATCTACAGTCAGGAAGAACTAGGATTCATTACAATAGGGCAAACATCGACAAATTTAAACCTTCATTCTTTTAATCTAAACGTGTCTAAAGACATACCATAACATCCAGAAAATGGCTCAATACAACACATCATTGGCAATGGTACTGGAAATAAACTTGAACACACAAATATTATAGACATATAGACAAAATTATTATTCCTTTTCGAAACCAAAGTACAACATTAAACCTATATTTTAGATAATGCCTTAGCACATTATGGTATTTTCAGCAAATTGTGTGACAAACATATGTTTTGGGCAATACACATTTCTAAACCTTAAAGCAAAATGAAATTGTTCAACTATACCCGTAATGAGTTATACACATTTTATAGTTATTACATTTTTCAGCCAATTACTAGGGATTTCTAGAAATAACTCAAAACCCAAAATGAAAGCCTAAATTTACCCGGGCGTAGATTCACATCTGTGGACCCTTGTCCTCCGATATGCACATTACAGTTGGTAGCCAAAATGTGATCTGAAACAAAGTATTACACCCCCATATAGGCGATAAACTCATTTGCACAGTCAAAATCTTGAACAAGCTCGAGATGATAGAGCCTTCTCAGGAATTTGTAACTTTCTAGAACTTGATGGGGGTGGTTTAACAGTTGTGCTCCACTAATATCCAATAAAAAACGTGAGACATCTAGTACCCAATGGGAGACCTATCTCTCAGGGATGCAAAATACCTACCCCAAGGCATGCGACCTCCAAAACACCCTCAAGCCCTCCTAATAAGTGGGGATTGAACAAGGCCTTCATGAGCATGGAAATCTCGTCCTTTGGAACACACAAGTTTAGTAAAGAAGCCACAAAACGGGCTCCAATATCCGTATTAAGGTGATAGCGTTCTTCGGAGCTTAGAAACCTATCTGCCAACACAAGCTTCACAACTTCCATGGTAAGGAAGCCATTCTCCTTCAATACAAGCTTAACGCGTTGATCTGTAATGTGGCCCAAGAAGGATAACTGACTCCTATCGTTAGTCAACAAAATAGGCGTCTCCATGAGCACAGTGTATTGCAATCTCTTCATAATATGCCAGAGGTAAAAACCCTAAAATAAACTCAAGGATGTTACAATGAGTACTTGGTAAACCTAAAGAAAGATCACACATGAAATGCAGGGTTGGAAGACAATAATGACATCTAAAGGGGTTGGCTATCACACGAGTGAGAATGCAATCAACCATAATGCAACTTGAAAGAAGTACTGAGGGGTTATGATGGAGGATTGGAAACAAGGCATGTATAACAATGATTGCCAGATATCCCTCATATAGGTTAAGTCCATAACAAGCTAAAGTGCCCATGAAACAAAAAGGTCATCATTAATTAGCAAAGTGGGGGCAAATCAATAGTTACAATAGAGTTAACCCCTTGGCTCAGGTGACATCAATAATGTCACAAGATATTAAATAAAAATCAAAAACTTTCCCACGAGGGAGTTACCCCTCATTTTTGGGTAACACTTACCATATATATAAACTTACCTCTTCAAATTTCCTCCAAATCAATGGTGGGATCCTTCACATCCTTAATAGAATCCTCTAAATGCACCAAGGGATACTACAAACCTACCTAAATGGTCTTCAATCACCATTTCTTGCTCAACCATTGTGTTAGTTTTTTCTTCAATGGCATTTATTTTTCCTCAAAAAGTATGTTTTTCCTCCTTGTGCTTAAAAATGAAATGAATGTGCTTTTAGGGCATGAGAGATCATTTTAAGTGTTTTTGTTTTAAGTCTTTATGTTTTTTTTTTTCTTTCTTTTCTTTTTTTGTTTCCTTTAACCCCAATCATGGCCGATTCTTACTTGTAGGACTCCCCGGATACCTAGTTCTTGAGTCCTTGCGACCCATTTCCTGCTGCCCGGTTTGAGAATTGCCAAGTATTGGTGAGTCCAAGTGAGTCTTGTAACGCTGTTATATCGTAATCAAGTTCAAGGAATCCATTGACATCTCGCAAGGCACATCTAAATAGACTATATTTTTACATTGTAATCACATGCAAGGAGTCCATGTTCATTGGTGATGTTAAAATGAATAAATCCACATGATCAAGAAGGCAAAGGCAGCAAAAATAAAGCAGCCAATGGAAATGAGTTTATCGTCCATGTTCCTTTATGGTTAGTAATTGTTATTGTTAATTTTTTTTCTTTAAATGAAAATGATGCATTGGCATGAAACAATTAAAAAAAAATGCATGGGTTCTTGATGGATTCACACAAGTTCATCTGGAATGAAACCACTACCAAAAGCTTCGACTAGATTGACTAAAAATTCAAATTAAGTTTGAACTAGAACTAGATCCAAAGCCTACAAGGGACAAACCAATAACATGGAACTATATACATGTACGATGGTGTATTTCAATCTCATCCAATTTATGAAAAAATTTCAATCCTTAGACAATATGAGGGAAGTTATTTCACAATTTCACAATCAATATAATTAGGCTGAGGTATCCTATGTAGATTTGTATGATGATATATCTCAATATCATCAAATTTATGAAGACTTTAACCTTTATGACCATATGTGGGAAGTATATGACAAGTGGTTAAGAAGATTGCAACAAGGACAATATTGTTCTATAATCAGGGAAGAAATTTGTCTAAAAGTATATCGCAAAGGATGATAGGATAGACAAGGAGATGATATTGAATGCATACAAATAAATGGCATTTTCATTTAAAGGCTATGTCAAAATATCATTTCAAGCTGGACCTTGAACCACGAGAAGCATTCTTAATAAGGAGGGGTATCCATTTGATGAGTAAGCACACAAAATTCAATAAATGTTACCCACCAAAAACCGTGTGAAGAATTGAGAAGAGGTACAAACCAATATTAAAATGTTGGTCCTATGCAATGGGTAAGAATTGAGAAGAGGTACAAGTGTTTGTAGTGGGTAAGAGAATCCAAGCAAGCAAGTGCAATAGATTAAATCCAAAATAAAGATGAAAAGATTACGATAAAAAAGGGTGAGTAGAAGAGGTAAATCATAGGTCATGTAAAGTACTAGAGATGCCAAGCATGTGGCTGAAAGGTTTAGAATTGAGAAGAACTGGAGAGGAATATAGGAGATGCAAACAACAACAATAATCAATTGTTTCACCATAATAAGTTACAACTTAAGTTACGAGTACCTGCATTTGGAGTCTGAGACTCGTGAAACCCTAAAAGTTGCCTAAACTTAGAACTCGCCCCTCACTTTACAAACACAACACCATTTCACAAAAACATACCCTTGCTAAGCCATTTTTGCATTTTGAAAGGCAACCAATTTTTTCAAAAGAGGACGATCACAAAGTGTCAAAGGGATAAATATAGCTTGCACAAAGGAGATCTAGTCATCTAAGATAAGTATTTTAACTATTCTTTTAGTTTTTTAACAAAAATTTTAGGTATTTAATAAAAAAATTCAAATTTAAAAAAAAATCAAATTTTTATAATGTTTTTGGTGTTTATTTTGAACTTTTACAAGTTTATGCATATTGTAGGGTTGCATTTATTTAATTTTTTTTAATTTAAAATTTTATAATTTCTTATAATGGCAAATTGCAATCTTTTTGGAATGGCCACAAGTTCAAGTTTAGTGGGCATTGAGACAAACAAACAATTTAAATATGATCAAGTATCTCCCCTATGGAAATATGTTACAATGCTTAATCAACTTTCAAAAGGTGGGGCTTATATTATTGTAATGAGTGTGCAGTCCAATTTAAGAGCTCATATAGTCATGTGAAATCTCACTTATGTGCTATGGCATGGAATTAGAATATGTGAGGAGCAAAATAAGAAGGGGTTGCCAAAAGAAAAAATCATGGCATGTATTAAAGAACGAGAAGCTTATGTTATGAGTGAGAAAGCAAAGCAAAAATCTCATCCTTTAGCAAGGAAAACATCAATGAAGACACCTAAAAATTATTGAAGTTATGTTTTATCTTGTAATGGTCAATTACCTTTTGGGATTGACTTTAGGAATCTTCTTTAATAAAGTCATGTTGACTTTAGATAGTTTTCCTATGAGTTGTCATCCTTATCCTTTGTAGATAAGATTTACTTTTTGCTTTATGAGTTGTCAATTTTATCCTATGAGTTGTCATCCTTATCCTTTGTGGATAAGATATTTGTAATCCTATATAAAGATGCTTTTGCTCCTTATTTCTTAACAGATTATTATGCAATCTTGGTTAACTTTTTGTGTGCTATTTTTGTAATATGGTATAAGAGCTCGGGTTTTGTAAATTCTCAATATTGGTGAGCACATGAATTCTACAAACCATGGCAGTACGAATTGCATGCAAGAGACACAGAAGAATGTGCCAAAGGAAGCTATACGGATTCGTATAAAGAAAAATTGTAATTTTTCTAGAATTTTTTGCATATTTTTCCAAAATTTTCATCGATTTTTTTATAAAATCGTGGGTTCCTAAGCCTCTATTTTGAGGATTTTTAAAAAAAATTGTGGGAGTTGTGCCAACTAATCATCTTGGGTTTTGTGCCAACTGGACACAGACTTTACCTCGTATTTCGTGCTTTTAGAAAACAGGAGGGATGGTGTCTTTGTCCAACATCATGTTGGTAAGTACCCAGAGGTTCAGTGGGAAAAACTACAACACATGGAAGAAAAGTATACTTACCATCTTTGAGTACCGGTGTCTGGATGCGCTTGTTCTAGGTATAGAAGTTCGTCCAACAGCGATAGGGAAGGATCAGGACAAGTATGATGGAGGTAATTGGGAGGCAATTATGCTTCTCAAGTTATCGGTCACCGATGAGATATTACTAGAAATACCATTTAGTAAGTCTATTAAGGAGATCTGGAAGCATTTGAAAGATCTTTATGAGACCTCAAACAAGGGCAAGGTTTTCTTCCTGAAGAATATGTTGTTTTCCATTATAATGGATGACAAAGTGTCTTTGTATGTGATGTCCCCACTCTAGTCAGTCACCTGATTCAGTGTGTTAGCCCTTTTCTTGGACCCTTGTGGGCTAACTGGATTGGTTAGAGGGTCAGTGGTACCTTCTGGAGAGTTTGGTCGATTTCATTTTCTGAGATCGTGGATAGGCTCATTGCAGGCCTTGGCAGTACAGGAGTTTCTTTGCTTCTGACGGCATTGAATTCTGTTGAGAATTGAGGGAGATAGGCTTACTTAAGTGATTTAAGTTAATTTTTCACTTAAAGTCTTTTTATAAAGTCAAATTGACTTTATAATTCTTATTTCACTTAAATTAAGTCTAAAGTGAATATTTTAATGTTATATCTTTTATTCACTTAAAGGAGGCGCCAAAAATAAAAAAGAAGACTATGGAAAGTGACTTAAGTTTAGTTTCATAAATTTAAATGAGCTAAAGCCCTAAAATGTACGGCCTTCTTAGGGTTTCACCTCTTTTGCTTTATAAGGGATTTGGGCAATGAGAAACTCATCTTTTGAATATTTCAACTTTTCCTTGGAGGTTTTTTTCCCTTGCTTTCAGCCTGTGACCAGGTTTGCAGCAAATCCACCATTGGAGAACGAAATCTCTTCAGTGTGAGCACTTGTGAAGTTGTGAAAGATCAGCTGAATTAGTGCAGATTGAGAGAGCTTCATTTCAGAAGTTCTGCAGTGCTTCAACAGATTTTTGTAGTGTTCTTCATCAAAAACAGAGGGTTTATTAGTTGTTGTTCTTCCTTCACCATGGCAGACTTCATGGCTGTTTGGGCACACCTTCAGAGATGGTTTTTGGTGCTTTTTGTTTGAAAGGGCGTGGCACTTGCAAGGAAGGTTTATTTTGGCTTTTTGGAGAAACGTCTTCTTTCTGAGGATCTCTCTTCATGAACTTGGGCGCCCTACCTATACTTCTCTTTGGCTTCAGTTTCAGAATAAACTTTGCAATCTGTAACTCTCTACTCCAGTTTTCGTCAGTTCTTCACTATGCTGGTCGGATTTCTTATTTAAAAAATCTGGAGGCTTTCGGGTATGTTTGTATGTTTTAAATCCATTGTTGATGATAATAAACACCTTCTACAATTCCAGTTTGATTAAATTTGCTCAAGTTTTCATTTTGTGAGCTTTTATATGATGCGCCCCTTCTCTTCTGTCTACAAAATTTCTCTAAAAAACTAAAAAACACAAATAGACTTAAAAAAAAGACAGGGGTTTGAGCAGTGAGCTAGCAAGGTTCATCACAGTGGTATCAGAGCTCTGATCCTGCCAGCTTGTGGGATTTGAAAAAATTTATGAAGTCACACCAGGAGGGTTTTGACAAGTTCTACTCTCGTGGAGGCCCTAGAAATCAAAGAGGTGATCATAATCCTTTTCCACCATTTCCATTTGATGAACAGGAGGAGGAAATAGACTGTGATAATATGGCTAACAGGGAAGGAGAAAGTTCTCATATGAACAAAGAGGATAGAGAAGCTAGAGATGTGCTAAGAGGTATGGTTGCAGGTCAAGAACAAGTAGCAAATATTCTCCAGCAACTCAGCACAAATGTAGAGAACTTAACACTTCAGAGAGGCCAGCATCCAGGGCATGATCATGAGGGCAGTATCCATGGCGCAGCCCATAGACCTATTGTTCCAGCTCGCACTTTTGAGAGAGCAACATGTCCTACCTTCACCAGAAATGATGCAGAGGGTGAGGAAGAGGTTGAACAGGGTGGTGAGGTTAACTTTGCAGATAACATCATGGTTATGCATGATGAATGGGATGCATTTCCACCTAGAGTTAAGGAGCACCTTAACTTTGATAGATTCATGAGCCAGAGGAGAGAACATAACAGAAGCAGGAATGACAGGAGACCTTGGTACAAGCACAATGATCTTAGACAGGCTACCAATAAACTCACCTTGGCGAACTATGATGGCAGTGGTAGAGTTACAGCACGTGCTTGGATCAACAAGTTAGATACATTCTTGACTCTACGTCCCATGCCCGAGGAAGATGCTATTCGATTTGCAGCACTTCACCTTGATGGCGTAGCTCATGATTGGTGGATTCATGGCATGGCTACTCTTCACCATGATCAGATTACTTCATACCAGGAGTTCACAAATAGACTGGTAGAGAGGTTTGACAAATGTGATCCCAAGCTATTTTTCAGAGACCTAGCACAGCTGAAACAACTAGGTAGTTTGGAGTCATATATTGGAGAGTTTCAGAAATTGTCAGTTATGGTTACAGGCATTTCTGAGAGGAGGCTGATCATACTCTTCATTGAGGGAATTTTCGAGCCTATGAAAGGATGGATCAAGGCATTTGATCCCCCTACATTACAGGAAACCATGAGGAAAGCTCGCAGCATGGAGCTCACTACTCCTCGAAAGCAATTTGGCACCAAACCTTCTACTTCTTACAATGAACATAAATCTGATCCGAAAAAAGCTGATAATGCTGATCATAAGAAGAAATATACAGCACCTTTGGATCGAGAAACCATGAATGATCTTCGTAGGAGGAGACTTTGTTTTTACTGCAAGGGCCCTTATGACCAAAATCATGATTGCCCCCTCAAACCTAAAGGGCAAAACAGGAACATGGAGTGGTTTTATGAGGGAGAAGAAGTGACTGATTTTTCTGATCAGCAAGCTCCAATTTATGATACAGATGGAGAAGAATCAGAAGATGAGGCTGAAATTGTAGTAGAAACTGAGTTAAAGGAGGCTCATTTATCCAGCATGCAGAGAGAGGGATCTTTTAGACTCCGTGGGGTCTTGGCTGGTCAAAGAGTCATATCTCTTTTAGATACAGGTGCAACTCACAATTTTATTGACTCACGTTTGGTGGAGAAAAGAGGAATTCAAACTCAACAGTTTGAAGGCATTCGAGTCAAGGTTGCTGATGGATACACTCTCACTTGCGAGAGGATGGTTCCAGACTTGCCTTTGAAACTCAATAACTATGAGTTTAAGGCAGATTTTTATGTTGTGAACATGGGAGGAACTGATATAGTTCTCGGCATGAAGTGGCTTCATGCTATAGGAGAGTTCACACTTAATTTGAACGACATGGAGATGAAATTCAAAGTTGATGGCACAAAACATGTTCTAAAAGCCATCAAGGACAGCAATGTGAAAGAAATTTCACTCAAAAGAATGGAACGTTTGGTTCGTCATGACATGGTAGATTGGGTAGCTGAATGCAAGTTAATGCCTTCACATTTGGATCAGCCAGTTTCTTCTTACCATCCAGATGTACAGAAACTCAGAACCAAACATACCAAGGTTTTCAGTGCAATCCCACCAGGTAGACCTCCTGATAGAGGTATTGAGCATATCATAGAGCTGGATGAGGGCACGAAACCTATCATGATCACTCCTTATCGGCACCCCAAACGCTTGAAAGATGAAATTGAGAAGACCATCAAAGAACTTTTGGCTATGGGGCACATTAGGCCGAGTAAGTCACCCTTTGCTTCATCAGTTGTTTTGGTGAAGAAAAAGGATGGTACACTCAGAATGTGTATTGATTATAGAATGCTTAACAGGAGAACTATAAAGAACAGATATCCTATTCCGCGGATTGATGAGTTGATAGATGAGCTTCATGGAGCTTGCTACTTCTCAAAGATTGATTTGAGGACAGGTTATCATCAGATCAGAGTTCGAGAGGAGGACATAGAGAAAACCGCATTCAGATGTCACTGTGGACACTTTGATTTCTTGGTTATGCCTTTCGGTTTAACCAATGCTCCAGCCACATTTCAGTCCACTATGAACAGGGTTTTCCATCCTCAATTGAGGAAACATGTGTTGGTGTTCTTCGATGACATCCTAGTCTACAGCAGATCTTGGGAAGAACACATGGTTCACCTGGATGGGTTTTGAGCATACTTGATAGGGAGTCCTTGTACGCCAAGGAGTCCAAGTGTGCGTTGGGCATGGCTGAGCTTTTGTATTTGGGTCACATTATCAGCAGTGAGGGAGTTAGCATGGATCCAGAGAAGGTTCGAGCTATCATTGATTGGCCTACACCTGAGACATTGACACAGCTCAGGGGATTTGTAGGATTATGTGCCTTCTATCGTCGGTTCGTTAGTGGATTCTCGCGGCATGCTGCGCCACTAACTGATTTGACTAAGAAGGGTGCATTTGCGTGGACACCATTAGCACAGGCGTGCTTTGAGAAGTTCAAACTTCTCATGACTTCATGTCCAGTGTTGGCTTTGCCGGATTTCACCAAACCCTTTGAGTTACATTGTGATGCCAGCGGTGAGGGAATTGGTGCAGTCATTATGCAGGATCGTCACCCTATAGCTTTCGAGAGCAGGAAGCTGAGAGGTCCTGAGAGGAGCTTTAGCATCTATGATAAGGAGATGTTGGCCATTATGCATGCCATGGCTAAATTCAGGCAATACTTGATTGGTAGTAAATTTTGTGTTAAAACTGATCATAATAGTCTGAAACATTTCCTTGGACAGCGGGATTTAAATGAAAGACAACAGAAATGGGTCAGCAAACTTCAGTCCTATGATTTTGACATCTCCTATGTCAAGGGTACTCAGAATGTAGTTGCTAATGCATTATCTCGCCGTCCTCACTTGAGCTCCATTACACAGATTTCAGAAGACTGGAGACATATGATTGTAGCTGAGTATGCTAAGAACCCGTGGGCTTCTAGCATAGTGGATGGAACAGTACAGGATGCCAGATACTCACTTGTAGATGATCTTATCATTTACAAAGGGAGGATATTTCTAGTTCCAGATTCAGAGATGAGGAACCAAGTTTTGAGATCATTTCATGATGCACCTATGGCAGGACATCCCGGGTACTTTAAGACCTATAGGCAGGTACGGGAAAGATTCTCTTGGAAGGGTCTCAAATCCTTTGTTCTCCAGTATGTCAGGGAATGCCTTGTTTGTCAGCAGAACAAGCAAGAACACACATACCTTGCAGGATTACTCCAGCCGCTTCCTATCCCTGAGAGGAAGTGGGAATGCTTGTCTATGGACTTCATTACGGGCTTGTCGAAGGCTCAAGGGAAAGACAACATTTTTGTGGTGGTAGATCGATTGACGAAGTATGCTCATTTCTTCTCAATCACTACTATGCACACAGCTACTCAGGTGGCAGATTTGTTCTTTTAAGTGAGTATTGATTTGCATGTGGTTTGCCACCGGGTATGAGTGGCGGGGACAGCGGGTTTATGGTAACCGGCAGAGTTATTCCAAGCTATGCGAACGAACTCACTCTAGAGTACTGGCTACCACAGACGGATGGAAGGATAGTCAACAAATGGGTGGGAGGACCTATACCGGAATTGATTCGAGCATGAAGAATAGGTGAATGGTATACCTTTGTGAGTATTGCTACAATACCACTCATCACATGAGCATTCAGATGACCCCTTACCAAGCCTTATATGGATATGATGCTCCGAGCTTTCTAGACTTGTTACTGAGTGACAGTAGAGTACCTAGTGCTGGTGATCTATTGCAGGAGAACCAAGATATTATGAGAGCACTCAGAGAGAATATACAGAAAGCTCAGAATCAGCAAAAGCAATATGCTGATCAGAGGCGAGTGGAGCGATCTTTCGAGATCGATGATTTGGTGTATTTGATGCTCCAGCCTTATAGGCAATCCACCCTTCGTAAGAAGGGCGCAGAGAAACTTAAGCCTCGTTACTATGGACCATTTAGAGTTGTCAGACGGGTCGGTGAAGTGGCTTATGAGTTAGATCTTCCGATGGATAGCAAGGTTCACAATGTGTTCCATGTTTCACGCCTCAAAAAGGCACTGGGACCACATGTGATTCCTTCTGTTGATTTACCACCCCTGGATAATGAGGGGAAGTTGATATTGGTTCCTGAGGCCATTCTGGATTCTAGAGAGCGTCATCTTTGAAGAAGGGTTATCAGGGAATACTTGGTGAAGTGGAAGGATCTACCAGCCGAGGATGCGACTTGAAGTGTTTACCGGCATCCGACTTTGAGTTGCTAGCGGACAAACAGAATTAGGGGAAGGCGGTACGATGTCTACCTCTGAAGTCGATCGATTAATGTTAGCCACTCTTGGACCCACTTGTGGGCTAAGCCCGGATTGGTTGGAAATGATGGTACCTTCTGGAGAGTTTGGTCATTTTCATTTTCTGAGATCGTGGATAGGCTCATTGCAGGCCTTGGCAGTACATGAGTTTCTTTGCTTCTGACGGCACTGAATTCTGTTGAGAATTGAGGGAGATAGGCTTACTTAACTGATTTAAGTTATATTTTAACTTAAAGTCTTTTTATAAAGTCAAATTGACTTTATAATTCTTATATCACTTAAATTAAGTCTAAAGTGAATATTTTAAGTTATATCTTTTATTCACTTAAAGGAGGCACCAAAAATCAAAAAAGAAGACTATGGAAAGTGACTTAAGTTTATTTCCATAAATTTAAATGAGCTAAAGCCCTAAAATGTACTGCTTTCTTAGGTTTTCACCTCCTTTGCTTTATAAGGGATTTGGGCAATGAGAAACTCATCTTTTTGAATATTTCAACTTTGCCTTGGAGGTTTTTTTTTTTTTTTTCAGCCTGTGATCAGGTTTGCAGCAAATCCACCATTGGAGAACGAAATCTCTTCAGTGTGAGCACTTGTGAAGTTGTGAAAGATCAGCTGAATTAGTGCAGATTGAGAGAGCTTCATTTCAGAAGTTCTGCAGTGCTTCAACAGATTTTTGTAGTGTTCTTCATTAAAAACAGAGGGTTTATTAGTTGCTGTTCTTCCTTCACCATGGCAGACTTCATGGCTGTTTGGGCACACCTTCAGAGAGGGTTTTTGGTGCTTTTTGTTTGAAAGGGCGTGGCACTTGCAAGGAAGGTTTTTTTTTGGCTTTTGGAGAAACGTCTTCTTTCTGAGGATCTCTCTTCATGAACTTGGGCGCCCTAGCTATACTTCTCTCTAGCTTCAGTTTCAAAATGAACTTTGCAATCTGTAACTCTCTACTCCAGTTTTTGTCAGTTCTCCACTATGCTGGTCGGATTTCTTATTTAAAAAATCTGGAGGCTTTCGGGTATGTTTGTATGTTTTAAATCCATTGTTGATGATAATAAACACCTTCTACAATTTCAGTTTGATTAAATTTGCTCAAGTTTTCATTTTGTGAGCTTTTATATGATGCGCCCCTTCTGTTCTGTCTACAAAATTTCTCTAAAAAACTAAAAAACACAAATAGACTTAAAAAAAAGACAGGGGTTTGAGCAGTGAGCTAGCAAGGTTCATCACATTGTAGGAGCACTTGATGAAAATCATAGACATTCACAATCGATTGGAGGCCATTGGTCACAAAATGGAAGAGGAGGATATGGTGGTGATCACGCTGAAAAGCTTGCCATGATCCTACGAGCACCTCATCAAAACTCTCAACATTACATCCACCAATGTTGACTTGAAGTTTGATGAGTTGTGCAACAAGCTCTTGCAACAGGATAGGTGGAAGAAGCAGTTTGGGAGCAGCGTGTCTCCCAGTGTTGAACAAGCGTTTACTGCCAAGGACATTGGCAAAGCCAAGTCCACTCAGCAAAAAAGACAAGGCAATTCGAAGGAGAGCTCCAAGAAGTCTTTCACATGCCATTACTGTGGGAAGATTGGTCATATGCCAAAGTATTGCAGAAAGTGGTTGGCTGATGAGAAGTCCAACCAGGAAGAGTCTCAGCAAAGTGCTTAAGTGGTAGAGTATACTGAGCAGAAGGAGTCTGCATATTATGCATTCATGGCCAGAAGACCATCAGATTATGGGTAGACTTAGTTTAAGTTAGTAGAATGACCATTAAGGGAGGGTATTAAAGTAATGTTTTATCTTGTAATGGTCGGTTAACTTTTAGGATTGACTTTAGGAATCTTCTTTAATAAAGTCATGTTGACTTTAGATATTTTTCCTATGAGTTGTCATCCTCATCCTTTGTGGGTAAGATTTACCTTTTTGCTTTATGAGTTGTCAATCTTATCCTATGAGTTGCCATCCTTATCCTTTGTGGATAAGATATTTATAATCCTATATAAGGATGCTTTTGCTCCTTATTTCCTAATAGATTATTATGCAATCTTGGTTAACTTTCTATGTGTTGTTTTTGTAATACAAATTCAGTGATGGCTTCCCAACATCCTTTTTTGAAGACACCCTCTATCCAAAAAGAATATTCCTCTCCTTCCCACAAAAGAGGCCCATTAATCAAGGCATTTCAAAATGAAACAAAAAACATTGCAGAGGAAAAATTACGCATTGCATTTATGCCAATGGCCTTCCTTTCAACTTGGTGAGATCGTCATATTGGCTGGAAATGGTGATGGCAACCAATAATGCACCTTCTGGTTTCCCAAGTCCTCAATTTGAAAAGGTGTGCACCACCTTATTGGAAAACAAAAAAAAAATTGTAGAGACATCACTCGAACCAATTAGAGATTCTTGGATTGAAACAGGAGTGTATTATTTCTCATGGATTTAAAGATTGCAAAAACTAACCTTTAATAAATATTACTGTAGTGCAATGCTTTTGAAGGTGGATGATTGTGAGGGGCAAATCTAGGATACAGAATTCATTTCTAAAATCCTCATTGATGTCATGTCCCCAACATTGCAACCGATCAAATAGAATAGATATCAAAATTATATTTAAATATTATTCCCATTATCACAGATAATATGGTAATAATATTACACCATTGATATTAATTAAATTATGGTGGTAGCTGATAAATAAATAAAATTATAATTTATTATTCTAATGTATACATTTAAATATGATGTAAGCATGAAATAATATATCCCATATATATAAGCAAGGCTATATTAAATAAAAGAGAGATATGCCAACGTAGGATAAAAGATAATTGTGTTGTTGGATAACTTCAGTCACTACAATCACTCATTTCACAATATCTAATAGT
>VDFB02352943.1:0-14717 GCA_007258455.2 Sequoia sempervirens
TTTAAGTTCATTTTTACTTTAAATCCCAAAAAAAAATTGTGAATCTTTTTGTAGACAGTGAGCCTACCTTATAAGCAATGAGATTTTGTATCTGGATAGTGAGTCCTTTCAAGGTGATCCCTTCACAAACTAATTTATATTGTGAGTTAATCCTTGCTGTGGTTTTTCCCTCATTAGGTTTTCCATGTAAAATTTGGTGTTCAGTGTGTTGATTTTACTTTTAGTTTTGTGCATTTCATGTTCATACTTAATAATAGAACAATGTGGTTGTGAAATTGATAAGTGTTGAAGTTTTGAGTTTAAATTTGGTGACAACTAATTCACCCCCCTCTTAGTTATCCTACACCTGTTAATAGAAACATTGGTTTTTAATGGTTTCTTTGGTGTCCTTATATATTATTGTATTGGTACCATCAATTAGAGAAGCTCTAAATCTATCAATCTCACTATTAGTCCTTGAAAATAGTTCCTAAGGTGGAACTGGTGCATTTTCCATGATGTACCTAAAAGAGCAATGAGGTTATTTCTTTAATATCTATAGAGAATAGAAATCCTAGATGTACATTCAATTTAAATTTAAAACAACTATTTACAAGTGATCTAGAATTTATTTATCTATTTATAGTTCTTTTGCATGTGCATGTAATAAATTTAATGCAACTTAGAAATGTAACTAAACAAGTGAAACTAGTAAATTAATTTGAAGAATTAATAAATATAATGTAATTCACTTCATGTATTCATTTCACCAAAATGTAGAAACTTATAACTATACATTAAATTATATAAAATTATCTTAAATATATAATCCATGTAAATCACAAGGGCCAACATGATTGAAAGAGTAATAAAATTGACATTAAATATATAGATCACAAAGGTCTTACATTCATGGTTACTTATCAAGGGTTTTTTTTGTTGTTGTAAATCTTCATATATGTTAGGAACCTTCACATTCCAAAAATACGCATGGAAAAAGGATGGTCCATATGTTTTACTATAGAAAAACATGTGATGGCCTCTAATGAAAATGCTAAGAGACGATGTATGAAAGAGAATACATTTTGAAAAACTTATAGATGATTTAACGATGCCAATATTATTTGGAAAATAAATTGGATAGACATGCATATGTGTCAAATTAAAGAGAGAATAAATTGTACATCAAAATAAATGAATTCAAATATCCATCTCTATCCAAAAAAATATTTTTATTAAGAAAAATATCATTATAGAGTCTTTTCAATGATTTTATAGTGCTACAATAAAAAATGGCATTAACATAATTAATATAATACATGTGGCTTAAGAGATATGAAGACATGAAATACTTAATAAAAATATAGTTAGTCATAAAGATATTCAATCAATGTAGATTCCTCTACATAAATACCTTATTCAATATTCATATTAAACACACTACCACCTATATGAACTCAAACTTGAATCAATTGATCACTTAGAACAACAAGTCCTTTTAGTAAGATATCTAACATGAATCTTTTTGGTCATGTTTCTTTAAATTATAAGTGTTGGATTCACTTAGATACTAAGGATTTACTATTGTAGGTGTTCTTGAGTGTGTCTTTTTTACTTGTGTAATTCTAAGAAATTTTGATTTATCCTGTTATGATGTCTTAAGCCACCTACCAATAGTAAAATTTTATCAAATTTCAAATATATTTATAAATTCTAGTTTTAAATATAAAAACTTAAGAAATTTAATTGAATTATGTGTTCATTTAAATATTTTTATAATTCATGGTGTTTTTCGGTTAATTTTTTGATGTGTCAAGCTTAGTCAACACACATAGGTGATGTTTAAGTGCATTAGGATTTTATCCTATTATATTTATATACATAAGGCATCTATGTTATTTATTAGGCTATCATTATTCAAATATGTGATAAAATCAATCATCATGTTTATTATAGTTTATTTTCAATTTTAAATATGTGAAAATTTAGTATTTAAGCTTATTGTAGTAGGAGATAGATCATCAAATTTAATCATTTTTAAATAAACACGAAAGAACAAAAGGGGTTATTATGGTTTAGGAAATGTTGTATTATTTTAGCACAAAGAGATTGGAATTGAATGATATAATCATTGATACATACTGTAGAAGCTTAAGCTCATTCAAACATGGTTTTTAAATTCATTTCTCTTAAAAGTGATAATGGAAATTCTAGTTGTTTGATCAAAATAATGGAGAGATATAGGATTTTGTAGTTACGGAAAATGTATCCCATTACATTTTCTCACTTCTTTGGGCCCTCCTTGTTAAAATGGACTTAATTTTTCCTTAATTTAGTGTTGTAAAATGTATTTATTTACATCTCAACACTAAGTTTTGGGTACTCTTAATTAATTGAGCTTAATTATGCCTTAATTGGCCCTATAATTCATATACAAGCCTAATAAATTACATTTTCTGAAAGGGAATTCTAACAATAATTAATGCTTATGCATAACACTTTACCTTGAGCAATTTGTGTTCCAAGAATAAGGACTTGGGACCCATTCACCCATGGGTGAATGGGTCCTCCCTAGGCATTTGAACCATATTTTAAGCTATATTTTTAGCAGGATTTTAATGTCTCTAATTGTATATTCAGATGTCAGCTTGTGATATTTGAATTTCAGGAAATTAAGGATACATACCTATAAATACAAGGCTATTTTCTAAGTTTCACCTATAGAGATTTTCCAAGATAGAACTTTTTGTGACTTCACAAGAGCCAAAGTTTATGATCAAGAGAATTCAAGAGAAAAAATATCAAAGTTTAATTGCAGCAATCAAGATCCAATCATCATTTCAAAGTCTTCTTGCATCATGCATGCTTTTGGAGATAACACTGTGATATAGGTTTCATGATACATTCAAGTGTTCAAAACATTATTTCAAGCAAGATTCAAGATCAAGATCCACATCCATTTCAGCCATCTCATGAAAGTTGTGAATCTACATTATCAAGGTTCATTCAAGGGTTTGTTGAGTGGAAAAATAGATTTGTTCATTCTTCATTCCCACTTTCATGCATTATTTCAATTAAAGGTTTAATTACCAAAATGGTTTTTGACCAAGGTAAACCCCATTTCACCAAAAATAAGCATTTATCTCTCTTATGCATGTGATTGTATATTTAGATTAAAGAAGGCTTGAAGATATTTTGAAGAACAGGAATTGAAGAAGTTGTCAAAGTTGTCATCCTCCTGTTGGGAAATTGTATCTCAACCTTGCAATTATATAAAGGTCATTATTAATAGGATATATATATATAGGTGTAATATACAATGGAATAAAGGGGGAGGAGTGGGATGTGTGGAAACAATTTTTTGTTAACCTTTTCAAGAAACTTCTAAAATGGCTGACATAGATTAAATAAATGATACATTGTAAATCTAGACCATTAATTATTAGGTTTTAGATCTAATGGTGGATATTTTGTTGACCTATCTTTCCCTAGAATGTAATCATATTTTATGAGGGAGTTGCATTATGGCTACAGAGATAGAGAGAGAGATGATGATGTATTATGAGAGTTTGTTAGTAGTCGTTTTGTCTCTTGATCTTTGAGTGGTGATACTTCTCTGAGAAGCTTGCTCTGCAAGTATATTGTAATCTTTAAGATTTACTGAATAGTATATTAGGAAACTTTTGGAGTGGGGTTTTTCTCCCAAAATATTTTTCCCCACGTAAATCACTATGTCGTGGTATGCATGATATTTATGTTTATTTTTGTTTAAGTTTTTGTAACTTTTAAAGATCTATAATTTTTTTGTGATATTCTCCTCTCAAGATTAGTGTAGGAAGTTGTTCCTCTACCTTAGCTTCCTTACAAGTGGTATTAGAGCTTGAACACCTTTGGTTTCTGTTGTGGGTTGTTGGGTTTTTTTAACTAATCCAAATTTGAGTGGGAGCTTGTCTAAAAGATCCTTGTGATCTTGTTATGGAAATTTTCATATGGCAAGTTCATCAGGGAGAATAGAGGTGGAGAAATTTTTTGGAAATACTTTTGAAATGTGGAAGCTGAAGATGGAGGATCTATTGATAGATTGATATCTATGGGATATTGTTGATGAGAATGTTTCAAGGCTTGCAAATCCTACTCAGGCTGCTTAATATGATGTTATGGACCGTAAACCCAAGGGTCTAATCAGATTATGTTTGGTAGACTCTATTTTAGTTAATTTACATGAGGAGACCTCTACACAAAAACCATGGAAGAAGCTTGGTGAGATGTATCAAGCTAAATATTTAGTGAACAAAATTTTCTTGAGGAAATGTAACAAATATTTTGGGTCCCCAAAATCTCTAGCTCCTTCTTAGGGTTTTTCACCTAAAAGGATAGGAAAATGGACCAAAATGACTTTGTTAACATTAGAAAAAATGTGGAAAGGGGTGTGTAAAGTGTGTGTGGATGTGTTTAGAATCCTAAAAAAATTGAATACCTAATGAAAATGTATACTAAGGAATGTATTCTAACCTAATGCGAAAGTGCTAGAAAACGCAATGTGTATTCAAATAGTTTGACTAGAAATGTGAACAAACTGTAATAGAGATTCACCAAATTGGAGATGTGTACCTAGAAGCTAGAAGAGGATGGATGAAGCTTTGAAAACTTGTAGAAGACACCAGAAATGCTCATTGGGACTAATTTTCCATTCTGAGCAAATGAGTCTTATTTCTACTAGAAAGTGTCGAAACCAATTTCGGGGAATTGGGTATCCAAATATACAGAAATCACTGTTCAAGCCTTGAAATGGGATTAATTTTCCATCAATGGTGAATGATTCATGTTCTAGAAAATTGAGAATTTTGAATAGGGTTCTATGGCTTATAATCTGCAATTCTTTTTTTGAAGATTCAGTGGATCCAAATCTACAATATCTGATCTGTAGACCTTCTCCAAGCTTGAAATAGGATTTGAGACACCTTTAATGACTTTTATGGGATGTGGAAACATTTTCTCACCTCCCCAATTGATAAATATGCATACACAAACACATGTAAACGGGAAAGAGTGTTGATGATTAGGATATAGGGGTTTTCCTTGGTCAAACCCTAATTTGTTAATCAAACCATTGAAATAGAAATAGAAATGAAATGGGAAGAGCATGATGAATACATAATATGAAAATGTAAATTCTCACCAAACCCTTATTGAATAAATATGAAGATATGCTGCTCCAAAGTGGTTGAATGTCTAGAATGCTTGATTTGATGCTTGCTTGAGAAGATTGCTTGAGTGAATTAGAGAATGAGAGAATTGGAGAATTGGAAGTTTGGCGAAATGAGGGTAAAATGATGTATTTATACACACTTGTGCCTTAGTAACTCAATGATACCTCATCACAGACTGACATAAGGTAAGTTTGAATAACAACCTGAAAGGAAATTTGAAATATTTTGAATTTTGAGCCAAAAGGGACTCATTCGCCAGTCATGGCAAATGGGTCCCACCTTGGACCTTAAACTGGGTGTCAGGAATTATCTAGCATTTAATATTTTTTTTGGGTTTAAATTCAAAAATATACTTAATTAAGCTTTATAAGGGCATAAATAAAGCATAAGAAAGGTGTAAATAGTGAAATCAAGCCTAGAAAACTATGAAATCTTGTTACAAGACTTTACAACACTTCAAAATAGGACTTGATAAGTGATAAAAAGGTGAATTTTAGGTGAATTGTAATGAATAGAGTCTAGAAAAGTGTAGAAATATTCTACAAAACTTCACAATGTACCTTCACAAGACACCATAATTTGAATTTTAAGGACCTAATGTGAGTGTTTAAGTCACATTACAACATTAAATCAAAGAAAAATAAGTCAAGCATCATAAAGGACCTAAAAGACCATAAAACTCCAAGGGGAAATTTTTCTATGGCATAGGAAAAAGATGTATTTCTTGAGAATGAAAGAGGGTGAATGAATCATAGACCACTTCAAAGCATTCAATATGTTGGTGGTTCAATTGGCATCAGTTGGTGTCAAAATGGATGACGAGGATAAATTTCAAATATTGCTTTGTTCTTTTCTTGATTTGTGGGATGTAACACCCCTCCATTTTGGATCTTTTGATCGAAAGTGCTTTTTTTGTTATGTGTTTCTATTATGTTGTGACTGATTATTTGTTTAAAACATGCTTTCACATTAGCATAGTTGTTATTTGAATTAATATTGATGTATGCTCATTTATTGATTATTGACGTTTTAATTTTGTCAGTTTTGATGTGACTGTATTGGTGAAGAGAATGGTATTGCATCACTCACTTGCGAGTGTCCTGTAATTTCCGTGATTCTCTCTTCACGGTGTGTATGAGTTATTATATGTATAAATGTGTGATATTTGCTTATTTGCAGGATTGCAGGTACAGGACATTAGCTTCACCTGGTTTTACAAGTCTGAGCGTATCCACTATTCAACAGTAATATTGAGAGATAGTAACGGGTTACCTAGTCATACCTTTACCCTAGTACAGTGTGTCGTCAGTTTGAATTTGGTCTTAGATTTATCATTGTTGTTCTGGATATTTTATTCTTGTGCAAATTTAATTTGGTAGTTTAAATGTGTATTTAATTTTAAATATTTAATTAAATGAATTATTGTGGTGAGGGCTTTAGAATAAATTAATTAATTAATTAATTTAATTTGGTTATGTTGTTGAGTAAATTTTATTATTAAATAAACGGTAATTAAATAAATAAGAATATTTAAATTGGTTGTAATTAGTAAATTTTTTTATTATATTTAAATGCATGTGAATGGAAAATATCTAAACTGTTGAGGGAAAAGATATTTTAAATATTTTGTTTAAGATAACTGGGAGTTAAAAATTTGTTATCTGGTTGTTGAAAATTCATTCACGGAAGGGATTTTTGGGGGAAAAGAAAAAAAGAAAGTTGTTTCAGGAGAAAAGTTTGGATGTGTGGAAAATTGGAGAGGAAATTGTGGATCTCTTTGAGGAAATTGTTTAGAATTATTTTGCTGTAGAATTCTTAGCTGTGTTTTTTGTTGTGTCTTCTGGAAAGAGGCAATTGCATTGAAAAAAGTTTTGGCTACATTGAAAATTGAAATTATAGAGAAGTTCGACAACATTTTCTTGAGGCAACATTCTTCTATAACAGGTTCCTTACTGTTTTTGTGAAATTTGAAATTGAAAAGTTATTTTATTATTGTAATACAAATTGAAAATGTTTTAAGAAATAATTTTTCAATACTGTAGAAGTTCTTGTTTCTTTTTTTAAAAAGATTGCCATAAAAATGAAACCTCTGTAGAAAATAATTAAATCCTCTATGTAATTTGTTTATTCGAAATAGATTTATACAGGAGGAAATTATAGTTGAATTATTGAATCTCTGTTAAATTTAAATCAAAACTCTGTTAAATTTAAATCAAAACTTAGAAACCTCTTTCTGTGAAAACATAATTTATTCTCTGTAGAAAATGATAAATTACCATTGAAGATTTAAATCTTTGTAGGGAAAGATTTTTTAACACAATAGAAAATTTAAAAGGAAGTATTTGAGAAATTAGAAAACCTCTATAGGATTGAAAATGAAATCTTCTGAGAAAACCAAAATAATTGGAAACCTTTGGTAATTTGAAAATCAAAACAACAGAGAGAGTGCGTCACTAAATTAATCATAACTTGAAACAAAATTTACAAACTGGGTAGAGCTGAATTTTTTATATGTTTTAGATGACTAAATTGCGCACCTTCAGTAAAAATTTCAGAGAAACCCAAATCTGAAAACAAAAGTTATTAAAGTCACAATATACAGGATTTGTGATTAGGGTTGTTAAAAGTTGTTAATTTATATTTATATATTTATTTATTTGTTTAAAAAATATATATTAGAAATATTGCATATAAATTTTAGAGTATTTAAAATATATTTAAATGTATTTTTAAATAGGTGCATGCACATGCACAATTTGATATTTAAAATAAACTTGAAAAATAATAATTAGATTATGTAATTAGAATATATATATATTTAAAATAAATATTATATCATTAATTAATGCATACCATGCACAAGTAGGTGTTTTATAATAAGATGATTTTATTAGAAGAATTAATATTTCTATTTATATTTGTTTGTGAAATTTGAATTAATAATTAATTTTAATTTCCTTATGATTTGTAAACAGAAGTATTTATATATTAATAAAAACATGTAAATACATGGGTTAATAAAATCTTAAAATAAAAAGACTTATGAGTGAAAATTGATTTGTAATTAAATAGATATTGATTCAATTTAGATTTAGGAAATCCGAATATTAGATTATTTAAGTGCCTGAATTATTTTAAGTTGTATTATTTTCTATTCACATTTGCGGGCAATTTAAATTGAATATTATGAGTAATTGTCAAACTCGAAGTTAAGCAGTTGGTTTAATTTGTTATGGATTTATTAAATTTAGGAAATCCTAATGGTCATTTATTTAATTACTTGAGTGGCTTCCTATTGTTGTGTATTCTTCTATAATTGTGTATTGGGCATTGGGGATATTTGTTGTTAAGGAAATTATAAGTCTTCCAGAGATTGTAAAATTGTGAGAGGGTTATTGTATCTTTTGTGTAAGGCCCCACCATGCATGTGATTAGTAAAGTTGTAATCTATATTATGTGTTCCTAAATAGATGGCAAGAGGTATTGTGGATGAAAAATAGTGTGATTATTTGATAACATTCTTTCTTTCATTCTAACATTTTACTTATGCTACCATGAAGGAGTTAGGAATCATAAATTGTGAATATGAGCTTAAATTGTAAATGAAATGGTTGCAAACTTAAACCTTATTCTAGTTACCAGAATAACGTGATATATGATTGTTTCTTATAGTTTCATTGGTAATGTGCAGGAAAGGAAGAGTCAGTACAAGAAGGGAAGACCATTGAGTATTTCAAAAGACATCTTCTTATGGTCATGAATTTGACCCCCTTTCAAGGCTTAGAAGGAAATAAAGTTAACAAGTTGATATAAAAGGGATGATTTATATTTTGGGTTGAGAAGGTATTAATTTGTGTGCCAAGTGAGTTGTAAGTTGGGGGATAAGGTTTAGAAACCATTATCCAAGTTGAAACTCGGATAGGTCCTTAAATGGGTCTTTAAAGAGGGTGGTTGGTCAATTTCTTGGGTGGGGATGCAAAAAAAACCCCCTAGGGTCTTTACCATAGTGGTAGGGGTCAAGTAGGCATAAAATAGTGCCCCTAGGACATGATTTGACCCTTAATAAGTCCTCCTGATGGAGAGTGACGAGTTTTGAAGAGAGGATGGGATGGAGAGATAGAGGGGTTGTCCAAGTGCATGTTTCCTATTTAATAGGGAAAATACTCTCATTGATGGAGGTAGGTACACTTCACATCTCCCCACCTAAATTTGCAAGTTGTAACTCCTATATAATTGAGAGAGGAGGAATGAGTGGGGTGTTACCCACTTCTCCTTTTGGAGAACTTTAGAGAAGATGGTAGGAAGAATGAAAAGATGAGAGGAGTCCATTTAGAGAGAGAGTGATCAAGATGGCTTGACTTGGAGAGGAAGGAAGAGCAAAAGAGTTAATTCCTCACCTTAAGAAAAGAGATAAGTTCTTCTTTACTTCTATTCCCCCTTCTTTTTATGGCTGTAAGAAAACAAAATGGTATGTTGTATATCGTGTTTGAATCATATAGTAGAGAATCTAGATTCATGAAATTTGATGCTAGGTAATTCTTATTCCCTTGTAAACATTTGAAAGAAAAAAAAAAAACTCCATGCATCATCTTGGAGCTAAGATAATTCCTTGCTCGGGGGTATGGCTAGAGCCCATGAGGCTCCATGATGCCATTACGGTAGGGTGGAGAGCAAGCTTGGTTCAATTGTTTGTTATTCTTTTTAATTCTTAAAATCAAAGATGGAGAGTTGTTGTTTGTTGTAACATGAAAGGAAATGTGAAAAGAGCAAGCCCTTATTCATTAATTTTCTATCCATTTATTTCTATGTAATTATAGTGTGGAATGGTGAATATTTCAGGACTTTGTAGTAACAAAGTGCTGAAGCAAAGAGTTGTTTTTATTTGAAGAAATATATTGTTTTGATTGTATTCTCTCAAACAATAGAGTATTAAAATCCAATAGTATTGTTTAGACCATTGTGGATTACTCTCCTAATTCATTTAGCCCTTTTTGCATAAGAAAGAAAACTGCGACAGTTGCATTCAAAATGGGTACCAACTTTATTTGGGAAAAATGGAGAATACTTGAGTTCCTCCTTTCTAGTTATTTCATTTAATTGAATGCTGAACTGTTCAGTAATACGTATGATCTATGCTCTGCCCTGTTAAAATTTACTTAATGTAGCTTTCAATTTCATTAAAGAAATCCATAAAGAAAATTATTATTAACTTATGTGGATATGGAGTAAGAATGTAGATAGATTCAACATAACCAGGGCCCTCTTTGTAGTGCTATTTTTACATCGGCCTACTCTTACAAGAATAGATAAATAGTTAATAAGAGGCAATAACTGGGCTCGCACTTGGCAGGGTAGGGAGCACCTCGGTCTTATACAAAAACTTCCTGTGTTGAATACCCAGTAGATATGTTAGTCTTTTACCCTGTAGAACGCGAAGCAGTTATGTATGTCAGAAAATAAACATGTTTGTACATGGGTAGAAAACAATAAAATGTATGCAATGAAATCTATGAAATACCACTCTTTGTTGAAACTGTTTCCCCAGGGGAATTTTTTTTTCATTCTTCTATTCAACTGGGCCAGTGCTGGAAGCATCTGAAACTTTGCAAAGGTGTTCACCAGCTGCTTGGCCGACATTTCTCTTGAATGAAAGCCACTTTGCATCCATAACAATGCAATAAGACTAAGCCGATTTTGTGTCGACCATTATTTCTTGTCATTCTTCCCAGCTGTTGTTCAGCATTTTTTTTTTATTCACTCTCCTCACCACAGTTGGGAACTCTCACTCCAAACTGTTCATCACTGGTATTGAACTTTTTTTTTCTTCTCCAATTTGGTGAGCTGCAGCCTGAAAATAACGCTTCAATAAGATTTTAGGGTATGTATCTAAAATAAAAATTACGACCAAGATCTTAAAAATAGACTAAAATTTATCCTAATTGACCTTCCTTACATCTTCTGTGGGTTATTCCACACAAGTAAAGAAGCCATTAAGATTGGTGTCAGCTTCTGTAAGGACGCTACAACCAGTTTGAGTGCATTTCCAGGCAACCGCAGGAGCAAAGTAGAGGTGTACATTAAAGCTCAGAGCTTTTGACCGTAACAAGACTTAGGTTAGACTATAAGGTTGCTCATGAATTTCATGTTTGAGTGCAGCTCCTCTTTAGCCATTAATTCCTCTGTCAGCGGAGTAGATAGCCCATTCATTACCCAATGTACTCAAAATTTAGAACTTCAATATCGATGACAAGCTCAGCGTCTGCCTTAAAGATCTAAGGGTGGTTGCAAAATTTATTGTGTTTGGTTATGTATGCGCCATAATGTTTAAAATAGTAAACGGTAGGTCAGTGTTTATGTCTGATGTGATTTCATCCGTAGCACAGGTATAAGATTATTATTATTATTATTTTTTTTTTTCCTTGCGGCGCCAAAACACTAATTAATTCCTCCACCAGTGCCTCATAAAGCCGTCCTCAACCAAATGTTTATTCACACAACGCCAGGATGAATTCTTTGGTAAAATTAATCACTGAGTGTTGCCTTTGGGGATTTGCGTATTTACCATCGCTGTTATTTGCATGCAGCGATATCTGGAAGTACCACTAATATGAAGAGATCCGAATACTAATTAATCATTGTGCTTTATGTGGCACGTTATGTCAAGCAATAATCAGTGAGGTGAGTAATCATATCAATAATAAATACAATGTTGTTGGTAATGTTTCTAATGTTGTCATCAAATTTATTAATTTTATTTAAGCTTTCATGCATAACTAGTTTAACATATTTCTAAAAATATTTATACACTAATCAAACCCAGAATTTATGGAGCCACAACGCCTTCTGAATGCAGCATTTAAAGAGTTCCCCTGTGCCTTAGTAAATTCTGGTTCGGAACTAATATTAATCTTAGCGTTGGTAATGCAGTAAATAAATTTATATATCTTTGGCTGTAGTTGATCTTGACCCACCGTACCATACCCAATAGCAATAATAATAAGTTCGTTGACGTAAAACTGATTATATATATATAAATTTATATGGCGATGTTTTGGGAAACTAATAATAATAAATAAAGAAAAAAAAAACAACGTACGCTCTCATCAATATGGTAGAATTATAGTAGGTAGCCTGATTAGCACTGTTGCATATTTTATGGCGCTTCCTGCGTATGGTTGTGAGGTTTCTAAAAATAAAATAAAAAAAAAGATACAACGATAATTTTCCTACTTTAGGCACAGTTGTTAACCATAACCATATCTTTTAGGAGACCCACGTATTCTTATGTTTAAAGAAGGATTTCTTAAATTAAGGAATGAAGAACATATTCCCACTATTTTTAAGGAAAAGAAAAAGTGGGCATATTAAATAGAATAAGAGTATGTGTAAGGAAAAAGAATTATAAAGGATGAGATTACTATTATTTTGGTAGAAAGAAAAGCTTTCTTTTTTTTAACTTTAAGTTCTTTTAGAGTAAAATAAAATATTTAGAAAATAATGTATTAGTTTGTAAGTGATAATTATTATTATTATATTAAATAAGTCTCTAAAAAAAAAAAAATAGATTGTATTTGTATATAAAAAGGTATGCGTCTTTTTTGTTAGAATTGTTGAGATTGTTAGGAGATCAAATTGGCTATTAGAATTGTAGTTTATGTGATAATTACTTAGCATTATCAATAAGAGGGAAGTCATTAATGTTACAGATCACCATAACCTTAATTAATGACATTTATAATTAGGTCAAAAGTAACATTGATATCAATGTCTACCTATAATTATGAGTCACAATATTATGTTATGGACATTAAAATAAAAATATATGTAAATATATATATAATCAATTGGACCATCTAATTATAAAGTAGCTCATAAATTAGGAGAATTACCATCTCAGCGAGGATATGGAGTGATTAGGAACTAAATGACATTTTGATATGGTTTAGGTAGAGCACGATAATGACTTTGTTATTAAAATTTCATGGTGGATTAATTGAAATTGTTATTGGAGTTAATTGATGAGGGAGTGGTAAATAAATGACAATCCTTCTATTGGTGTAACTTCAATAATGATAATGCCCCTATCAATGTATTGTTATTCAAATTGAGTTATTAGTTAAAAGTTGATAACGTGACACTATTGTGTTTGGTTACGATTAATACCACGTAAGCATCCTGCTAGAACAAAAGTAATGCAATTTGATGAAGTCAAGATAATAGGCCACCTTGTAAGATGCGACAACATAGTTTCAAACTCGACGATAAGTTTATTTGCAGTCACACTTGTAATCATGATATCTCATCATGAAAGAAAAATTAGTACCAATTGGATTAATTCCTTTTAAAACAAAAAAAAAATTGTTGGGTTTTTCTTGCAAAATTTCTAGGCATGACATTTTGTTCGCCCTTTTTGAGATTTTCCTTGGGTAGTGCACATTTTTTTGGGTTTTAGTATTTAACATCTGTAGGGATGTGTGAATTAGTTTGAACACCCGATTACTGTGAATGGGTTGTCTGATTTGATTTGAGCACCCAGTTACTATGAACGGGATGTGTTGTTCTTTGCAAATAGTTGATATTTGTTATCATATTTTGTGCACTGTCTACCTTTGGATTGTGGAATATGTTATTGTGTTGTCGATAGGGGAGTGGCTTTCAATGGGGGCCGGGACACAAAGGGGTCCCAGGATAACTCGTGTGAAAGTCAGTTTAATCAGTGGAAATTAAATAACCCTTATTAGGGGTGGAGTAGCTTAATATTTAATCAGATAATTTAGCCTCGCTCATTGGCTCAAGGGCTAGTATGAGACTTGAGATGAATGAAGGCCTGGAATGGCTAGATTGTTATCTTGGCTTCTCGAAAGATAATCGATTCTGCACTAGTGTGCATGTGGGGCTGGAATCGTAAGAGGTTACCAGGATAACCCTAGAGGGGGGTGGAGACCTAGGAAGATCTCCTTTGGATAATCAATGCAACCTCAGGATGACACCCTCCGCGACAACTAGCCGCATTTGTGGCCATGCTGACGTATTTAATTCAGTGGTTCTGGAAGCAATGTAACCTTATGTTTTATGTCTTTTTGGTACAGTGTTGTTTTGTGTTTTTTTGGTACAGTGTTGTTTTGTGTTTACTGGTACAGTGTTGTTTTCCATTTACTGGTACAGTGTGGCCTTGTATAATGTCTGTGTCTAGAGGTAATAGGTTGTCTTGGTTTCCTGTTACTATCTCCAAGCACGGGGGCTAGGCCTACAGGTACCAGATGGTTGGGTGGCGTGCATCTTACACTGTTGAGTTTCTCTTCCTGTTCGTGATGGCAGGATCTTCTTCTTCAAGGAGCTCGTGTGGTTCTCTGGAGTTGTTCTTCTCCTTCTTTATTGTAACTGTGGATCTATGTGTATAATTGTAATACCTCATTTGTATCGAGGTGAACCTTTGTGATGTAACTGTAATAGTATTTATGATCAATTCATTATTGGATTTAATGGTGTTGTATATGTGGAAATATGTTTAATACATTTCTATGTGTT
>VDFB02352944.1:0-21317 GCA_007258455.2 Sequoia sempervirens
TGGTGCAGGAGCACCTAAGGAACAACAGGCAGTTTCATTAGGTAAATAGGAAATCTAGAAGGATAACTTTGTTTTTGTTTTCATAAAGGTCATGTTGACCATTTAGTTAGCATTTGAGGATTATGAATAAGTTTTGATCTGTGGTGATCAGTGGAATTAGAAGTGGAAAGAATGGATGGGTTTTGAAGCTCATTCTTGTTTAGGTTGCTAACCTTGACAAAAGTTAGAAAACACAGTGGATTTTGGTAACGTTGGCCATTAGGTCATGAAGAAGTCAGACCAAAGAAGATAAATAATTGAGGAGCCTTATTTAAGGTGAGCCTCAACCTGTAAATAGGGTTAGAAGCATTGGTATTGTGGAAACATTTTGTGAGTTGAAATAAAACAATGTTCTTGAAGGTTATTTCTGATTTTTGCTTCATAACAGAGCTTTTAATGGATTGAATTAACTATTTTTCTATAAGTAGAATGTAGTTTTGATAGAATAAAATCTTTGTATGCCATCTATTTTCCTTTTGATTCATTTCCATCTTTTGTTTGTAAATAGTTTGATTTCTTTCTATTGCTGGTCTGAACCAGACAGTCTTGAGAAAATGGGGTGCTAGACCACTTTCCCACTGTACAAATTGTACTGCCCTTTGGGAACAGTGCCTAGACTCCATGTATGTACATATGGTAGGTCTTAGGGTTAGGGAATAGATTGGAGCTATTGGAAATATCTTTCCCTAGGCGAGCCAGAATGGTGCCCGATTAGGAAGGCAAGAAGTGCAGAACAAAGAACCTTGTAGGGGTTCAAGTTCTTTAAGAAATTCCTTTTGGAGGTGTTAGGTAAGTGTCTTACCTAGTTGTGGCATGAAGGGGAAGGCTCCATCAGTTCAATTGATGTGAGAACAAGCTGACAATTTGGAAGCAGCTAGACAGTGGCTTAAAAACCCTAGAAAATACCCATTTTTAGGTGCAAGCTTTGTACGGCTTGTTAAGGCTTAAGACCTCAAAAATCCTTGAGAGGTGTGCATGTGATCCAAGAATCCCAAAGAAAGAATGGGTGTCTTTTGGAAATTTTTTGAACTAAGAC
Source organism: Sequoia sempervirens (assembly GCA_007258455.2). Classification (NCBI taxonomy): domain Eukaryota; kingdom Viridiplantae; phylum Streptophyta; class Pinopsida; order Cupressales; family Cupressaceae; genus Sequoia; species Sequoia sempervirens. Next base: position 1,076 of record VDFB02352944.1, read on the forward strand.
CAGTTTTCTAGGAAATGGAGGCCTAATTGAGGCTCTTAGCTTGTAGCCCTTTTAACCCTAAATGAGGGTTTGAAGAAAGCGAAAAAGAAATGGAGATAGGAGGATGTTGAAGAGTCAAAATTGGATGGTTAGAAATGTGTTAAAACACCTCCACACCCATGCAAGTCAAAGTTCAATCTTTGATGTTATTGTTAGTCTTTAGGGCAGATTAAAGGCTAAGTAAGGTTTTGAGTCATTGCACCGAGAATGACTTGGTTGGCAGAATATAACTTGATGGTTGGTTAGGTTATCATGGAATCTAGCAAATACTGACCATCGATAACCCCCTACGAAACTTGTCCGCCTTCCTAGGATTCGTGGAAGTTCAAGTACGATAATGAAGTGATTTTCAAGCCACCCTCAACATGCTGCTCCAAAGTCCCTAATAGTCAATTCGAAAGCATTTCCCCCATGTTCACCTCGCTAAGACCTTTCGAACGAGCTCCTTTTGGCGGTCTCACCGTCTTACTTTAGCGACCAGAATGTAGCAGACTGAAAAGGCGCCTCGCCTCCGGCTGTAATTATTAAGTCCGAAAATGGCAGGCAAATTTAGCCCGCATGAAGTGACTTTTTCCAAAATGTAATAGCTCTAAATTTTAGCACCATTACACTTTTTCCTGACACTTAAACTTTTTCTGGCCCTGGCGCGTTTCTCCATCTTTTTTGCGTTTTTCGTCAATCGTGCCACTTTTCGTGCCTAAATTTATTGCTCGACTTGAGTTAGGTTTTTGATTTTCCTTTTCACTTAAAAGTGTCTTTGTTCGCCATTTTCGTTGTTTATGGTCTTTGTTCTTGTCTTCTTCTTGCTGGGCGAGTTCTTCTCAAGCTGCAATCACGTGTTTTGGAAATTCGAAGTTCTTCTCTAGCGTTTTTCGCGTTTCATCTTTGTAAGTTGTTACCCTTGCTTTCTCTTTATTCTCCAATTTCAATGGCAACTCCATGCAGACAAAATTTTCCAACTCAGAGCGCCATTTCCATTCATCCCTACATTTGTTTTACCAAAAATGTGCTCAAGATGCTGAAGCGCCAAAATTTAGCGCCATGACATGTTGAAAATGCCAGAATAAATTCTAACTTTGAAAAGTGCAAGGGCGCTAAAATTTAGCGCCACTGCATCAAAGACTGAAATCTCCAAAAATGTAAGGGCGCTGAATTTTAGCGCCCTTACACTTTTCACCATCTTTTTCCTGACTTAGTCATTTTTTGTGCAATAGTGCTGAATTTTAGCACCTTTGCACTTTTCTTCCAGACTTAGTCATTTTTGTGCAATGGAGCTGAATTTTAGCACCCTTACATCTCTTTCCCCAGCTTTTTCTTGAAAAAACACCGAGATTTTTCCCCGCTTTTGTCTAAACCTTGTTTTTTCACTTCATGGCATCATTTTCTCCGCGGTGACCGTCCTCCATTTCACGCTTGCTCAACATTGTTTCTCGCTTCACGCTTCCCAATGCTGCTTTTTCTGCTAACGCCTGTTGATTCACCATCCTTGCAGTTTCTCTCCAGATCTCGTCAAGTGATCCCGAAGGTGATGTCCTTTGATCTTGGTTCTTCCAAATAAAAAGTTCATGCAGGAGACCAGGAAGAAGTATGAAGACTCTGCGCCCAAGCAAAGAAACATGAAGAAGCTTCCTGTTCTCCAGTGTTAGACATTTCCGGTGCATCCCATTATGCATCTTGTAAATATTTCTCGACATTTTCGGTCGTCCTTTTTGTAAAATTGTAATTACACCAAGTCCAAAAGATGTAATATTTTCAAAATAAATTACACTTTGACTTTGGTCAAAGTTAGGTGAGATCTCCTAAAATTGCTCACCTAACATTCCCTGATTTTCTCAATCTCTTTCCTTATTTTGCTCATCCCTCTTTCTATATAATGAGAGGGATTTTCATTGTAATATTATCTTTTAGTCTTTTGCGGAACTAAGTGCCGTTCTTTGTAAGCAAACTTATGAAACTTTATGCTCATACTTTGTGAATGAGATTCAATCAATAAAGAAAAAGGATTGCAAGCCGACTTTGATTGGATTCAATACTTTCGTAAGTTGATTTGATTTGGTGCGATTAGTTCAAGGAATCCTAAAGACTCTAAGTGGTTGATGTAAACTTTGTGTTACATTTATTCTTTAGATTGCATTGTTATTTTGTTTATCATTGGTTGAGTGATCTATAAGACTTTGCGCTTATAATCATTTATACTCTTGCATGTTCTTGTTGGATAATCTATAAGACTTTGTGCTTATAATTATTCATACTCTTGGATACTTTGTCGAAGGATCTACGAGACTTTGTGCTTGTAATCATTCATGCTATTGACACTCTTGTTGGATGATCTACAAGACTTTGTGCTTGCAACGCTCATGTTGTTTGAAGAATTGCTGCGCTCTAAGAAGACTTTGCTTCCAACGCAGGCAAACGGTACGCTCACGCAGATCCACCATTGATAAAGCTACGAAACGACTTTGTGCCTTCGTGAGCTTTCCCTTTTATTTTACTTGTTTACTGTTAATTACTTCTAGTATCTCTACGCTTTGTTTTGACAAGATAGAGGTATTGGTATTACTGCTAGTTGATCGTTTAAAGTTATTAAGAATTGAGAACTTCCAACAGTGAAGCCTTGTAAACATCTTCGGAAAAAAGAGAGAGAAGCGATGAATGTAACACACCCCCACCCGCGAATTTCTCGTGGTACATTGTGTAATTACTTTGTGATTTACTATTGTTTCTCTTAGCAGTAAGAAGGGCGCCTCCCCTTTCCGAGAGGAGAGATTCATATCTCACATAGCTGTGGCTGAAGTCCAAGTTGTGTAATCTGTCGAGAGTTGATTACATAATTTTCACCCAACAGTTTTTTGGCGACTCCGCTGGGGACACGATACGCATTCTAAAGCCTCATGCTTTCGTTTGAAGTATACCTGTGTCCTTTTCTATTGTAATTTATTTTCTTATAAGTTTTTCAAGATTTCACCAAGGACATGTAAATGGCTGCTCAAGGTCCTTGGGGAAATGCTTTTGGTCCGTTGAGCCTAGTTCTACCCCTACATGCTCTTCCTGAAGGCTCACGGAAGAACTTTCCCAAGTTTTTTGGTGATGGACAACATCCTGATGAGCACGTTGCTGCTTTCTACATTGCTTGTGGAGTTCATGGTGTTGAGTACGAAGATGTATCTGTGAGGCTGTTTGTGGAAACTCTCCAAGGTGTTGCTGCAGATTGGTTTTATCATCTAGCACCACGTACCATCACAAACTGGGCAACTCTCATAGCCAAGTTTGAAGAGAGGTTCAAGCCTCCTGAAGACGCTCATGCTTTGTTGGCTCAGCTCACCCAGTTGAAGAAGGAATCTCACATGCCCATGCGCGAGTTCATTGCTCACTTCAACAAGTTGACACGAAGAATTCCAACTGTTGCTCAACCTACAGCTGAGAACCTGAAATGTTTCTTTGTAAATGCTCAAGTGCCCGAGGTTGGTTTCCTATTGAGAAGAGCACCTCCAGCTACTCTCTCAGTCTTGCAGACCTTGGCGACAAAAATTGAAGATGATCTCATTCTTGCTGGGCAAATAAAAATTGACTCGGATGAATCTGAAGAAAGCTCTTCTTTGGAGTTATTTTCTTCCATCACAAGGAGGGATCCTATGGTGCAAAGGTTGGCAAATGAGCTATTTGACCTCAAAAAGCAATTAGCTCAAGGCATGTTTTCTGTGCCTTGCAAGGACATACCAAGGAGGTCAATTCCAAATACTGCTCATAATTTTGCTGTTGGTAATCAACACAAGTTATCTTCACCTCCAAAGAGGCTTGCTCTTGAGGTACCATTAGTAAAAGGAGCAGTGAAGCATCCTGACTCCGATCCAAGTGATCTCGCTGTTCTCTTCCGAGAAAAGGAAGTAGACATAGCTGGCGACTCCCAATTCTGGTTTATGCAGTCTCAGAAAGCCATTGATGAAGAGAAAAATGATGAAAGTCATTTTGTTGAAGTTCAAGTGAATGAAAATAATCTTTTCTTGAGATCTGAAAAGATGGACATGCATGCAGGTTTCAGTCAAGTTGAAAAGAATGCATCTGTGTCACGTGAGGACCTTCTTATAAATAATTCAGATTTTCCCAAGTCTGAGGATGGTGAACATCATATTGAGGTATGCAATGCAGTCATATCTTCATTTGAGTCACATGAAGGAGATCATCCCAATCAACATGAGGTTGCCATGGTTGATGAATCAATTGTTGAGGTAGCAACTGGTAAGAAGCATTCAATCTTTGATCGATCAAGGGAATGTCCCATAAGACATCTTGCTTGGTTGGAGGCCAATGGGAAGACAGAGGTTCCACTTGCACCTGAGCGTGAAGATAAACTTGAGGATGCAGTTAAAGATATATTTGTAGATGCACAGGAGCAGCCTGGATTCAATGATTTATTTTGGAGCAGCAGTATATCCATAATATTTTCAAAGGTAGCTGAACCTGTTCATCTCTTTCATGAAGCAATGCTTCAACCTCATCTACATGTAGCTGCTAATGATCATGGAAGGCCTTGCAAGCTGCTGAAGAAAGGAAACTATTTTGTTGAACCTGTGAATGGTTTCATTTGAGAAGGTCTCATTAATGGCTAGTTTTAATTAGGTAGGTTTTTCCCTTTTCAATAAGTGCATTTGCATAAGTTTGCGTCTTGTTTTCGTAAATTTGTTTTTCGTCGTTGTCACCTGACTCCAAGCCCAATGGATAAAGGCACTTGAATTCTGGAGTTCTTCTCCCTTCATTCATTTCAAAGAATGGTTGAAGGAAGATCCCCAATACGAGCCTGCTGTTATCATAGAATCTAGCAGCGCTCGTTCCACGGATAACCCCCCTACGAAACTTGTCTGTTTCCTAGGATTCGTGAAGTTCAGGTACGCATAATGAAGTGATTTTCAAGCCACCTCAAAATGCGTTCCAAAGTCTCAAATAGTCAATTCGATCATTCCCCCATGTTCGTCTCGTGAAGACCTTCGAAACGAGATCTTTCGCGAAGTTTCACTGTTCGTACTTAGCAAATTGCGAAAAATGCAGTGGCACTGAAAAAGTGTGCTCCTGCCCTGAAGCCAAAATTGGCTAAGTCTGGAAAATGCAAGGGCGCTAAAATTTAGCTACCAAGATGAAGTGACTTTTCCAAAATGTAATAGTTCTAAAATTACTTCATTACACTTTTTCCTCGATACACTTTTTCCTCGCTCCTCAAGCATTTCTTCATCTTTTTCGCGTTTTTCGTCAATCGTGCCACTTTTCGTGCCTAAATTTATTGCTCGACTTGAGTTAGGTTTTTGATTTTCCTTTTCACTTAAAAGTGTCTTTGTTCACCATTTTCGTTGTTTATGGTCTTTGTTCTTGTCTTCTTCTTGCTAGGCGAGTTCTTCTCAAACTGCAATCACATGTTTTGGAAATTCGAAGTTCTTCTCTAGCGTTTTTCGCGTTTCATCTTTGTAAGTTGTTACCCTTGCTTTCTCTTTATTCTCCACCGGTATAACCCATGCGTGCATTGTAAAATTTTCCAACTCAGAGCGCCATTTCCATTCATCCCTACATTTGTTTTACCAAAAATGTGCTCAAGATGCTGAAGCGCCAAAATTTAGTGCCATGACATGTTGAAAATGCCAGAATAAATTCTAACTTTGAAAAGTGCAAGGGCGCTAAAATTTAGCGCCCCTGCATCAAAGACTGAAATCTCCAAAAATGTAAGGGCGCTGAATTTTAGCGCCCTTACACTTTTCACATTTTTTTATCCAGACTTAGTCATTTTTGTGCAATGGAGCTGAATTTTAGCACCTTTGCACTTTTCTTCCAGACTTAGTCATTTTTTGTGCAATGGAGCTGAATTTTAGCACCTTTGCACTTTTCTCCATTTTAAAACACTTCCATTTTTCCCAGTTTTGCTCCAAACCTTGTTTTTTCCACTTCGTGCATCATTTTCCGTGCATCATCCTCCATTTCACGCTTGCTCAACATTGTTTCTCGCTTCACGCTTCCCAATACTGCTTTTTCTGCTAACGCCTGTTGATTCACCATCCTTGCAGTTTCTCTCCAGATCTCATCAAGTGATCCCGAAGGTGATGTCCTTTGATCTTGGTTCTTCCAAATAAAAAGTTCATGCAGGAGACCAGGAAGAAGTATGAAGACTCCGCGCCCAAGCAAAGAAAAATGAAGAAGCTTCCTATTCTCCAGTGTTAGACATTTCTGATGCATCCCTTTATGCATCTTGTAAATATTTCTCGACATTTTCGAATGTCCTTTGTAAATTGTAATTACACCAAGTCCAAAGATGTAATATTTTGAAAAACAAATTACACTTGACTTTGGTCAGCAGAGATTTCCTAAAATCGCCACCTAACTCTCCTCGATTTTCTCTAATCTCTTTCCTTCTTTTGCTCATCCCTCTTTCTATATAATGTGAGGGATTTTCATTGTAATATTATCTTTTAGTCTATTGCAACGAAGTGCTGCCCTTTTGTAAGCAAACTTATGAAACTTTGCGTTCATACTTTGTGAATGAGATTCAATCAATAAAGAAAAGGATTGCAAGCCAAACTTTGTGTTGGATTCGATACTTTTGTAAGTTGATTTGATTTGGTAGTGATTAGTTCGAGGAATCTGAAAGACTCTAAGTGGTTGATGTAAACTTTGTGTTACATCTATTATTTAGATTGCATTGTTAGTTTGTTTATCATTGGTTGAGTGATCTATAAGACTTTGCGCTTATAATCATTTATACTCTTGCATGTTCTTGTTGGATAATCTATAAGACTTTGTGCTTATAATTATTCATTCTCTTGGATACTTTGTTGAAGGATCTACAAGACTTTGTGCTTGTAATCGTTCATGCTATTGACACTCTTGTTGGATGATCTACAAGACTTTGTGCTTGTAATCGTTCATGCTGTTCGATGAATTGTTGCGTCTAAGAAGACTTTGTGCTTCTAACGTAGCAAACGGTACGTTTACGCAGATCCAACATTGATAAAGCTACGTAACGACTTTGTGCCTTCGTGTTTCTCTCTCCTTTTATTTTCTTTTGTTTGTTGTTAATTACTGTATCTCTCGTCACCGCTTTGACGAGATAGAGATATTGGCATTACTGCTGGTTGCTAGTTTTAAGTTATCAAGAATTTGGAACTTCCAACACGTGAAACATTGTAAACATCTTCTCTGAAAAAAGAGAGAAGGATGAATGTAACACACCCCCCCCACTCCGTGAATTTCGTGTACATTGTGTAATTAATTTTGTGATTTACTATTGTTTCTCTTAGCGTTAGTATAGGGCATTCCTTCCGGTGAGGAGAGATTCATATCTCACATAGTCAGGCCGGTCCAAGTTGTGTAACTGGCCGAGTTGATTACATAATACCCAAATGCTGGCAAAGTGAACCAGGGAGTCTAAATAGCGAGGGCCTATAGGTTAAGGTGGTGGAGAGCTTAATAACCAGTTTTCCTAAAACAAAAATCCAAGGCTTGAGCAGGGGAGTGTTTTCTCAAATCAACCTCCCATCAAGTAGCCTACCATCTCCTAGAAATGATTGACATCAAGGTTGTTGGGGACGGTCTTTCTTTGCAAAGCTTTGTCTAGAATAACTCGGTGATCGGGTGATATACTCAATAGTTCCAAGATAGAAATTTGCACGAGGGTCTTTTCCAACTAGTCAAGTAAATTATACTGAGGCTTGGAGGACTGTGGTTGGTGTTGTGATAGAGGGCCTTGGATGGTTATCTTGGTTTGGCGAGTGTTGACAACACATTTGAGAGTTTTCTTTATGGTAATAGTGTTGACATGCTCATCAATGACTCAAATGTGATTTATGATTGGGTCATGGTTATAATCATACTTGACATTAGCATAATTGGCCAAAGTATTGGTCTTATTTCCTGAACTGGAGGCTTTTCCTTTTCCATGGTCATGTAATGGATCAATAAAGACCTTGTGATTGTTGTTTGAGGATGGATGTTTATGTCCAACAACTTCAATAGTTTTTTTTTCGACAAGATCCTGAATAATGTTCTCCAACTATCGAAAATTCTATAAACTGTGTCCCTTAGTTCAGTGGAAATCGCAAAAAGCATTGTCATCCCACCAAAAAGGTTTAAATTGTCCCAGATCATATTTTCTTGGCTCTTGAAGTTGTATGAGGTTGTGTTGCAGCAGTTGTTTAAAGACTGTTTCAATTAGTTCCCCTAAGGGAGTGAATTCATGTTTCAGAAACCTCCTTTGTGGTTGTGGTTGTTTGGTGTTTTGGACATCGTTGGCAGTTTTATCAACATTGTTGATTGTGTTGTTAGAGGGGTTGTGTCCTCGAAGTGTAATGATTGGTCTCGCTTGTATGGTTTTAGCATCAACAATCCCATCATTGGTTACGTTCTTATTTCAAGACCAAAATTTGTTCCTGTCATTGGGGATGTTTTGAACATTTTCGTTTCTATTTGTCATCTTGATTTCACCTTTGTCAATGAGATCCTTTTCAAGTATGATACCATTTTCTACTAGTTCCACAAAAGAAGTGTAATGGTGTACTCTTTTAAGTCACTTCTCAATTTTGAATTGAGGTTTTCTAGGAATATGGTGACTTTTTGCTTTTCAGGTATTTCAATAGGGCATCAACTAGCTAGACTCCTCCATCTCTGGAAGAAGGTGATAAAGTTCTCTCCCTCATCTTGTGTGGTGTGACATAAGGACGCTATTGTGATTTCATTGTCGATGTTAAAGGAGAAATGTTCAATAATTTTTTTAGCAAGTTCACCCCATGACCTTATGCCATATGGAAGTTGAGAAAACCATTCAAGTGCTATTCCAATAAGGCTTCGCGGAAAAAGTCTCATGAGATATGTGGGGTCATATGCAACGTCTATGCACAATGTGGAAAATTCCCTTATATGTTCAATAGGATTACGCTTCCCATTATACTTAGGCAAGTTTGGTATAACATATCCATGTGGGAAAGGCATCATGTATAATGCTTTGTCAAAGGGAAATGGACATAAGTCTTTTGTTGAAAAATTCCTCTTGCTAGACATCACCATATTATCCATCTGTTGTTGAAGGGATTACATTTTTGTTTGTAGAACATCCACTTGTGTGAATGATGTGTTGGTTGGATTGTTGGGGTATATGTAAGTGTTTTTATAATCCAACATTTTGTGATGGATTTTGGTTCAGTGTTGGAATAAAGGGTGGATTTTGATTGGGAACGTGAATGTTTTTCGAAGGATCGGGTTGGTTCCCAAATTGTATTTGAGGTATGTGTCATGTTTGTGAGACCCCTATATGTGGTATGGCACTACTGATGTTGATGCTTGGTATAGTAGTTGTCGTGTTTGTGCCAACTTTAGGCCTTTTGTTTCCAATATTGGTGTCGAAGGGATTTGACTTTGATGCCCCTATGGTAAAGTTAAGGCCTTGTGTCATGCTCGATGTACCAAATGGTGATGTGTGTACTGTTGTGGCACTCTATGTAGGTACTCCAAATGGTATAGTTGCAGTTACTTGAGGGATAGAGGCACTAGATGTCATTGTGTTTATCCCTTGGGTAGGTAAAGTTTTCAATGTGTGAATGTCAAATCCAGGAGGTAATGTGGCACCTTCTACTAATAGTTTTTCTAGATATCATTAAGGATCTTGTGCGAAGTATTCATCTGCAAAAGAGGCAAATTTTGGATCTTGTGCAGTAGCATCTAAGTCTTCAACTACAATGCATCCCTATTGGTCTCTAGTGACGAATTTGTCCAATAAAGTTTCGTGAGGTCTCGATGTCCCTAATGGGAGGTTTGAAAATGGATTGATAAAGTCTTGTGGATCAACCATTTCTCTTTTTTTTCCTTTTGGACCTTGTTCGGCCATGTAAGATATGTTCAAAATGCGGATGATGCAGAACTATGTCTATGAATGATATGATTTTAGTCTATGTTTTTTGGATTTTCTTAGATATAAGGAATGAATGCTAATGCAACTATGTTTTTTTTCTTTTTTTTTGGAAAATAAGGAAAGTCTAATATGATGGTGTCCTAAAATGATCACATCTAAGTATGCAAAAGTATAGGCAAGCTTCTAAGGGTAATCAATTTTGGGAGATTTGAAAAGAGGTTACTAACCATCTAAAGTTTAACCAAGGCTTCAATTTAGTTTGACAAAGGACCTTTGTGAGACTAAGACCAAGAGGTAAAGTGAGCTCCCAAACTAGACTAATGAGTTGGAAAGACTCACAAAGATGACAAAAGATATGTGTAACAAGTGACTAGGTTCAATGACAATTTTCGTTGAAGCAAGGGTGTATCCAGAGTATGGAAAGTTGGCCTATTCTAAAATTTACAAAGGTGATTTTCCTAAAAGTTTGAATGATCTGAAGGTAATTAAGACTCCTAAAATGTAGCTAAATTTTGCAACTAGTATGTCAATCGCTATGGCTAAATGATACCTAAAGGATGCAATCGTGAAAAAATGTGAGCAAATCATTCTGGTTTCTGTTTAGAGATCACTGTGAAAGGATAATCTGAGACTAGTTTTGACTATTTGACCTCAGACTGTGACAATTAAATTTGTTTTTCTGGTAATCAAGCAATTGTGGTTTAGGTTGAAAAATGCATCGCAAAAATTAATAGATGCGGTTTTCAATGTCATATGCGGTTTTCTAGTAAACTATGTCTCAGGTATGTGATAAGAAGATGTGTCATTCCATACTGCAAATGTGGCTCATCAAATTAGATGCGTCATAGAAGGTTTCAGATGTGGTTTTCAGTCTAACAGAATAACAGATATAGGTTTGACACTTGCGACTCAGAACAACAGATGCGGTATTTAGATTGACAGATGCAACTTAGTATGAAAGATGTAGGATTCCGATAAAAAGATTTGACTTAGTTTGACAGATGCATGTTTCTAGTTTATAGATGCGACTCATAATAGTAGATGCATGTTTCTGGTTAACAGATGTGACTCATGACAACATATGTGTATTTTTGGTTAACAGATGCGGTTTCCTGTAAATTTGTAGGTTTAACTCAGTTTGATTTTGATCAAATTTTGGAAAATAGAAGAAAATCATATAACTCTTTGTTTTGGTTTGAATTTGACGTGAAAATGTTTAAATCAAAATAGACAAGTACAATTCCTATGGCTGGAAAGGACAATATTTGATGAGTTCCCACTTGGATTTCTCTAGCTACGCTTATTCAGAGTAGATGATTGTAGCTTGACCACACTAGCTACCCTCCACTTACACTCACTTCTGTCATCCGGGAGCTTCAGCCTCATTAATCTCCCATATTGATGAACTTTTCATCTCTCTACTAAGAACTACAAGTATATGGGACAACTTTAGAGGTCCAACCTCGCGACCAACAAATAGAAGGATTTTGGTAAATTTAAAATCGCGGGTTTTTGTAGTAAGTACCTTATTCAAGTGGTTAGTAATGGTAGGAAAAGATTAATCTTGCATAAATAAATTTGTACTCTATAGCTGCAGTTGATCCTCCAGTACTTTTTCCCACCAAGGAAGGCCCAATTTCTAGAGTTAATAACAGTTTCTCTTACACCCAGGATCACACAAGTGCACAAGGGGAGAGGATACTTCTATTATTGAATCAGGTTTTAATCTAATAGATTGTGTGAACGCACCAAACATAATAGATAGTTGTTAATTTTAAGCACTAAATGAAATATGAGCTAATCTAATTAGACAATCTATTTCATAATCAATCTTCGACAAGCGTCCTGCAAGACCACACATTAGAAGTTTGAATCTTTGTCTTTGTCAATAATCCTGCAAACAAGTTTGTATATTTGTCTTCTATGAATCGTCCTGTAAACACTATATTAGCTCCACAAGATCACATGCTGCCAATTTTGAATTAGTCATAACAAAAAAAACTGCAATGATTAAAATAAAAATTTAGAATCTCAGATATCATAATTTTTTTTTACCAACCAAATGTGTCATAGTTTTTACCAGTCAAATGTGTTGCACAAAGCCACAGATGCGTCGCAAACAGTCAGATGTGTCGTTTGATTCTTCATATGTGGTTCATGGGATCAATTGCGTCGTTATGTGCCTCAGATGCATCGTGTTGTACCTATTCCTGCAAAAACTCAAATTCTCTACAGATATTTTTTCTTTCAAAGATTGTGTCTTCACGTCAAGTTCACCAATGTAACATAGGGAAATTCATAGGTTAAACAATACAATGCATAAACTCAAACTAAACCTATGCTAACAACAAAGAACAATGGAATAAAAAGCATAAATACAAGAATGATCTCACCAAACATCTATGTAATTCCATGAATAACCTTGATTGCACTTCTCCATTTCGTCGTTGTATGATAATTGCCCTCATATTTCTCTTAAGTGTGCAAGTATAGCCTCATGATAGTGTTATTAGCAAAACATTGAAGATTCTAAAGTTGATTGCTTCCAAAAGTCATAAGATTTCAAGAGGAGTAATAATGATGAAGGTAAAGCCAATTTATAAAAAAATAATTTTTGAATGACAAGCTTAGATTGAAAGAAAAATTAATGATTAAGATTGAAAGATGTGACATGCATTCAAATTAGGGTTGAATTAGTGCGAGTTAAAAAAGCATAAAAGGTGGAGATTAAATTAAATAATAATTTAATCTTTAGTTAAAATTGGTCAAGACTTAGAAGAATAGAGATCGCATGTAAAGATAAAGATTGACGAAGATAGACTATGAGAATAAATTAATTAAATAATTAAAGTTATTTAATTAATAAATGTTTGCACATAGGAGATAGGAATAAATCTAGATAACTGAATGATTAAACCAGAAAGTCTGTTCATAAAAAATAATCAGATATTAAATCAACAGATAATTGACCGATCTAATTAAATCTAGACTTCAGTGGTAAATGACTAATTAGATAACAAAGAGATTATCTAATTATAAAGGAATATGCCAAGAATAAACATTTAATGAATTAAATAATAATTTAATTCAACATTCAAGATTTAAGATTAAATTAAATAAATAAAGATTTATTTAATTAAAAATAGAAAAAGGCTAAAGAATAATTAAATAATTAAAGTGATTATTTAATTATAGTCAAAAGTGTGGTTGGAATTAATTAAATAATTCAAAAATGATTATTTAATAAAGGATAGATTTAATTAGTGGCGTAATTAAATAAATAATATTTATTTAATTAATCAAAGAAGAATAAAGGTATGAATGAATTAATTAAAGAATTAAAGTTATTTGATTAATAGAGGACAAATGACTTTAGAAAATAATTAAACAATTAACATTATTTAATTATGAAAATGAAGATTAGAATTCTGATGAAAATTAGAGTTGCAGGCTTAGGACAATTTTCAGTGTCTACATACTTAAGCAAATAGCTAGTTTTGCAACTGTTTAGAAGGAAACAGTAAATGTATGCTCAAACAGTATGTATGAAACTGTAAGGCCTATACTATTCACTTGACAATGAAAGGTCAAATAGAATACTATCTAAGTTCACAATCTAAATTAATGTATTTTTTCAGAATGTATGCACAAACTCAAACATAAGTAGGTGCAGATATGTGTATGCACATAGACTTCATATATGTACATACACATACTTGTGACATACCTTCTTTTCTTTTTCTTTTAGCACTTTCATTTTAATGGAAAAATGCTTGAGATGATAAGTAGAAATTAGTCATAAGAATGAAGTGACTGAATTATGAATTACTCCGTAAGTCATAAATTTGTTTTTCAGATTAAGCTTACTTTACATTTTGATAGACATTTATGAAGAAGTAATTTGAATATTGAAACAGAGCAGTGATACCTTAGTTGACTAGAGTATCTATGGGTAGTTGCTACTAGAGGGTAGATAGTTGTTTAGTAGAAAGTTACCTTCTGTGATGGGTGCCGAAATGAGTCAGAGAGTATAGGTTTTCTTTACTAGAACCTATCATTTGTTGTTGTTGCAACACACCTTTATGCTTGGCCAAGCAATATTGTTCCTTATGTATGCATGAATGAACTTTGTGATTTCACTCTCTTTGTCATTCCTAGCATAGATCTTGCACGTTCTTTTTCTAGCATACAAGATAGAATTTGCATGTTGATGTTGGGCACGCACCAAATTCCACCTTGTAGGTTGTTCTCTTTCCATACTCTTCATGTAGGGTCAGGCATTCTTCAAGTCGGAAGAATATCGAGGAAGAGTAAGCTTCATGGTTGGGTGGTAAATCGCTTGAACCATGTTCTCGTCCACCAGTGGAGGCAAGTGATGAAGAAGAACCTTAATGTTCACCAGACTACTACAGTCTATGTTGTAACTTGATGTAACTATCATTTAAGTACTTGATGAGAAATGTAGCTTGAAATGATATTATGGCCTTTGCATTTTGCTCAAAACAAACATGAGTATTGTTAATTGAATCAAGCAAATCAGATATAGCATCCCTATGAAATAATTGATCATGCTACCTATGCAAAAAAAGAAGTAAGATATCAAAATAAACTAAGTGAAAGCATAAGAAAGCAAGAGTCAAACTCTATCTCATAGTGGAATAGTGCTTATGTGGAAAGCAGCCCTTTCCCAATCCTTTGCTAAGCTCAATGATAAAATGCTTTGAAGATGGAGTGAAATGGACAAAATTAGCTCTCAATTAAAGAGAGTAACTTTGCATGAAGATTGTAGAGCCAAGATGAAGAATAAGCCTTCCCATTTATAAAATTTCAAATGCTAAGAGTGTTCAAAATAGAGCAATGTGGGATAAAGATTTGACCAATGAGATGAAGCCACTTGTCACCTTGTGATAGGCTTGAGGGAATGAGCACATTTTGGTCCAATGTGCCAAAGAGAAGGGAGATTCAAATTTGAATTTGAGAGTTAAATGCTTTGTTTGACCTTTGCAAGAGACATGTAAAGAGCCATGTAAGGCCCCTCATAAATGCTTTGTTGGGTGTACATGTCCACTTGTTTTGAATTCAAACTTGAGGGAATATTCCTCAAAGATGCCATGTTGAGGGAAAATGTTGATTTTATAAATGAATTAAAATGCTTTATTGGTGCAAGTGGGAAACGCTAGAGGATGTGATGGGTGGTTAGATTAGATTAATCAAGATTAGATTAGATTAGATTAGATGATGTTTAAGATGCTTTTGACCCATTTGACTTGAATATTTTGATTTATTTAAATCAAAGGAGGAATATGACATTTGGATTTCAATTAAATAAAGTTTGGTTTATTTAATTAAAAGGTTGATGTGAGACATAAATTAAACAAAATTGATTTATTTAATTTAAATGGATAACCTTAGGAATAAAGAATTGATTTACCTGGTGAATGGATTTGATGAGTTTGATTTATTTAATGAGTGGATGAATATGACTAATTAAGTGCACGATGCTAATTTTGCATGTCTACAGTGCAAGTGAACATGATATTGTAAGTTGACTTTTGAAGAAAATATAAGAATCTTTGACTCTTTTTAAATAGGCATGTGTAGCTATAATTGACTTTATCCACTAGTTATGTCTCTTTAATTTGGAGTATATTCATGTGTCAATTACAATAATATTAAATAAGTAATAATTAGGAATAGGTTATTGCATACATGTACATGTTATACATTATATATATGTGTGTGTTATTCTGGTTTCGATATTATGGTGTCCATTTTATGTGTATGTTTTTTCTTTCATATATGATTATGTGATGGATATTATACTTATGGATGTATGTTTAGATTAGATCCTCATCATTATCTAATAAACACACATAGACGTATGTTAATTAAATATAATGATGATATAATTGCCTAACCAAAAGATGTAATCAAATACAATACATAGACACAGCATAATAAAACACATGTGTGTATGTAATTCCTAATTAAATAAATTAACCACACACACACACATGTTCACATCATAACAAAAAATACACTAATGTGTTAATGAAGGAATGCGATAGTATAACAAACTGCAATCCACGAGGGATGAGCGTTACACACGTGACACACAAACACTATGCGTAGTATCGACGTATATGGATTATATTGACAAGTTCTTTTAGAACGTTCCATCCATAGACGACAATCCATAAGCACTAGAATCGTACATAGAGATACAAATGTAAGGGCCTAACCAATTAGGGCTAAACTTCCCCTTCTGATTAGGCGACACATTTACATTTCTCTGATTCTCACAAAGAACCAGATCACCTGCCTTGAAAGCCCCAGAAAGAACACCCTGATTATAGTGTTTAGAAAGTGATCATTGATAAGCTTGGAGGTGGTCGTGGGCCTACAATCGATGCTCATCAAGGAACTCAAGCTGATGCAAATGATGAGCACAATAAGTGTCATCATCAATTAACCCTTTAAAGGAAATTCACAAAGATGGAATTTCCAACTCTAATGGTATGATAGCCTCAACACCATACATGAGGTTATACAGTGTTATGCTAGTTGTCATACGAACACTCGTGCGATAGGCCCACAAGGTGTATGTTAATTGAGTATGCCAAACTTAACTATGTTTATTTACTATCTTTCATAGAATCAAATCAATATTTTTGTTAGACACTTCAACTTGGCCATTAGATCGAGGATAGTATGGTGTAGAAAAATGATGTTGAATATGAAATTTCTCCAAGAATTGATTCACCTCTTTTTTCTTATATGGAGTACCATTTTCAGAAACAAGGGTAGAAGGAAATCTGAAGTGAGCAATGATATCATTCAGAAGAAAGATATTGATGGCTTCAACATTTGTGGAGCAAAGCAGAACAACTTTGACCCATTTAGAAGGAGGTAATATTTTGTCAATAATATCCAACCCCCATTTTGCAAATGGCTGAGAGGTATGATTTTGAAGCTCTTGAGTAGGAGCATGAATGAGATAACTATGTTGTTGACATTACAAACACCTCTTAACAAAGGAAAAGGAGTCTTGCTCCATTTTTTTCCAAAAGTATCCCATGTGAATCAATTTACACACCAAGGATTTACCGCCAAAATGTCCACCCTCAGAGCTTGAGTGGGCTTCATGAAAGGAAAGGGGTATTTCTAATTTAGTGAGACATTGAAAAAGAAGACCATTATAAGATATTCAATAAAGAGCATTTGACAATATAATGCATCAGACTGAAAATTTTCTTATCCAAGTGAGAGCATTCTTTGTCACATCGTCGGGAAAATTTATAGTATTCAGATAATTATAAATGTTAGAATACCATTACTTTGAGTCCACATCAACACACACGAGAGCATCGGATTCACATTGATCTAAGATAGTTAGAGAGTGAAGAATATGAACCACAAAGTGGTATTCTTCTATACCTTCATCTGAAGACACAAGGGAAGCAACACTCGCCATTACATTTGTGTGTCATTTTTCTCTCTGAGGAACATTGTCTATTGTGAAAAAGGAAAGGCGATCAAGAAAGGATAAGGCCAAATCCTGATACTGAGATAGCTTATTCTTCTTGGCTTGATACGTCCCCATAATTTGATTTACAATAAGCTCAAAATCACTACGAATGTGAAAGTGTTTAATGTTCAAAGCAATCACACCACAAAAGCCAACTATAAGGGCTTCGTATTCAGTGATATTGTTAGTGCAATGGAATTCCAATTGAAATGAAAGACGAATTGGCTTGCCTTTAGGTGAGATTAAAACCACACCTTCTCTGGAGCTAGTTTGACATCTTGATCCATCAAAGTACATCTACCACATAGGTTCATGATTTGTTGCAAGAATATTTTCATCTAGAAATAAATCTAGACTACAAAGGAGCGATATGAGGTAGCTTATGCCAACTAATCAACTAGAGCTTGACCCTTGATTGATTTCTAAGTTACGAACTTGATGTCAAACTCAAAAAACAACATGACCCATTTTGCTAACCTTCCCGTGAGATTAGTCGTAGTAAAAAATGTTTATGGAGATCACTTTTTGTTATGACGTGAGTTTCAACATGAAGAAGATAATGTTGTAACTTCTACATTGTGAAAATTTGAGCAAGAAATTGTTTCTCCATAGCAGAATAACGAGTTTCATAATCGATTAAGATACAAATGATGCAATAGACCACTCTTTCTTTACCATCATCATCGTGTTGATCTAACAACACTGCTAAGGCATTAGGTGATGCAAAAATATAAAGTAAAAAGGGTATATCTTGTAGAACTGGTATTAAGATAGGATGATTGACTAAATAAATTTTGATAGATTCAAAATATTTCTTGCACTCATCATCCCATCAGAATCAAACATATTTCTTCAACAAACGTGTGAAGGGAAGGGTACAATCAAAAAAATGAGATACAAATCTACAAATTTCCTAAATCTTCCCCTGCAAACTATTTAGTTGAGAGATATTCTTAGGTGGAGGCATGTTTACAATCACATCAATCTTATTAGTGTCAACTTTGATTCCATGATGAGAGATGATAAATCCTAAAAGCTTGTCGACATTAATGCCAAAGACACACTTAAGAGGATTTAGTCTCATTTTATAGAGCTGAAGTCTTTCAAAAATAAGACAAAGATTTTCAACATGATCTTGATGTGTTATAGACTTAGCCAAGATGTCATCAGCATAATCTTCTAGAATTTTATGAATGGAATCATGAAAGATAAGGGTCATTTCCCTTTGGTAAGTTGTGTCTGCATTCTTTAACCCAAATGACATGGCCACATAACAAAAAGTACCCCATGAGGTAGTGAAGGCTATATTATACTGATCTTCCGGGTTAATACGAATCTAATTATAGCCCGAGAAGCCATCCATGAAAGACAAGGCATGGCCTACAGTCGAGTCTACAATCATATCAATATTAGGTAATGAAAAATCATCCTTAAGAGAAGCCTTATTGAGATTACGAAAGTTAATGAAAATGTGAATATGGCCATCAGGATTGCTAACAACAACAATATTTGATATCCAAGGCGAGTTGTTGATAGGATGAATAAAGCTTGCTTTTAGAAGCTTCTCTATCTCAATCTTAACCACAATGCAACCTTGGGATTCATCTTTCAAATCTTTTGTTTAACAAGATTAGCATCAGGAAATAGGATTGTATTATGGACCACTATGGATTCATCAATATTGGGCATGTCCTCATACGACCAAGTGAAGATATCAGAATGAGAATGTAACAATTCAGAATTTTGTTTAGACTCTTATGAAGAAAGACACTTTCTTATCTTAATCACCTTTTCAAAAGATTTAGGATCCATGCAAACATCAGTAGTATCCCCTTTAAGGAGAGAACTATAGTCTTTAGGATGGGGAATAGGAACATCATCATCCACATTAGATAAAGGGGCCTCATCATCATTCAAAATGGATTCTCCAAAGTACACTTATTTATGTAAACAATACAAGAATCATCGTTTATGGTGATAAGGAGGTTATTACACCCCGTTGTGTTACTACTTAATTACTTTTACCTAGCTAGGTGAATTTATATTTTATGTGTTTTGGAAATAAGAAGAATAAATGTTGATTCAATTTGATGTTATAAAAGGATTCTAATTATGAAATATTTGATGCAAATGAATGTATTGTTTTCAGCTGACTACTATTGCAACGTGATAAGTTGGATGCAGGTGTTCTTTATCAAGCCTCCTGAAGAGAGGGGAAGTATCAATCAGGGATAAGAACTTGGTCTGGTAACCTTTGATAAATGACCTAAATTAAGCTTTCACACACACACACGCTTCTAGTTGGTCAAATCGAGATATTAGTTCAGAAATAGTAAGTTACCATTATTCTTGCTTGAGGGTTATTTCTGAATGTTTAGTTAAGGGTTTTTTTTATGTTGAGTCTTTTGTGTTGAGTGAGTTCTTTATGTGTTTCTATTTGAATCGATAAGGATATATATACATAAAATGTATATATATGTATATATGTACGTGACAATGATAAACTCATACACATGAGTAATTACGCACATGGGTATACATAGATAGACATATATATGCATGCTCATGGATGGATTACCCATATGCATGGGAATATCGATCAGACAAAATGACATATATATACATACCATGTATATATGTCAATCGATATGAATGCGTTAATATCAATGTATGATATATACATATATATATATATAGTATACAAGTATATATATGTATATGTATATTAACATACATGTATGTATCGACATAATGGAAACATCCATACAAGTATAATATATATATGTATATACATATAT
>VDFB02352945.1:0-60880 GCA_007258455.2 Sequoia sempervirens
CATATTACAAGATGGAAAATATCTTCAATTCTTCACAAAATATATTTATTTCTTTATTTCTACCCCTTTTAGATATTTCTAATTCCCCCTTTCTCTAATATTCCTCTTTCTATAATTTTTCATCTTGTTATCTATTCTCTTTATAACTCTCTTTTGCTGTAGCTTTCGACCTTTCTATAGTTCTCCCTCTTTTTCATTAATGGTAAAGGGATATTCATTATGCTTCTATCTTTTTTCTTCCATGAAATCATGGTATCAATAGGAATTCAAACATAAGTATAGCCATCATAACTTACTACTATCCATCTCTTTCTTTTCTCATTGTCTCAAGTCTTTTATGCAAGATTTTTTTCATCTTTCTATAACCTCTTGCCATTCTTCAAATTTTAATCAAATGCTTTGTAACATTCTATACATGATCTTTCTTATTTTATTTCCACTCTTGCACATTGAAACATCATTATCTTATGATCTTCCTCTTTTATGAAGAGTTCATTGCCACATGAATTTGACTTGAAGAAAATCATCATTTTTACTATACCTTATTTTTCAAAATGTTACGATGTATCATTTGTCATCCAACTTGTTATATATGCTTTGAAATATACTATGTTGGAGTGTTTATTATTTTTACATCTCATGTCTTTAACCTCCATCATCCCAAGGACATAACTCAATGATCTTGTTGTATTCTTAGTCATTATTTAGTCTTTCTTTCTTTTCCCAATCATATCTTCTCTTTCTCTACTAATTATTCCCTTATTGATCAATGAAAATGGAATGCTTGTATATAATATTCCTTTTTCTGATCTATCTTTAATTATCTTCTTCATGGAGCTGAACTAATGCAATGGTCAAATCCCCTTGAACACGTACATCTCTTTAAATACTTAGTGATATATCTTGTGCATGAGGAACAAGCATGTATTCTTCCTTCTCATTATCTTGCTCTTGTTTGCTTCTCCATAACTTTGTAAATTATTCCTTTTTCTTATTCATGGATTCCACTTTCTTGTTCTTCTTAGGGTATTCCACATAATTAATTCTACATGGATGTGCCATATTCCCATAGTTGTTGCACTTGCAAAATAAAGAATTGTAGCTTCTTCTTGAGAACTTATAAATATATTTGCTTCATCCATCATTTATTTCTTATATTTTACAACTTCTTTCCTTATGACCAAAATTATTGCATTTATAACATATGATGTCATCCTTTCTATTTTACAAACCATAAGATCTTCTATTCTTGATCCAACCATTTTTTCTTGCATGTGTCCAACAATCTATTGCTTTGTGACCATAATTATTACACGGATAGCAATAGTCATAAAAGGAGTATTAAGACTTGTTCATCTGTGCTTGTCTTGGAGGAGATGATTTTGTGAGTTTCTCCTTGTTTTTATGAGGAACATTAGTTTTTTATGGGATGATGTTTTCTTTCCTTTTATTATTCTCATCATTTGAGCCTTTTAGAACATCTACATGACCTTTTGGTTTTTCTTCATTTCCCTTCTTTTATTTCTCATTTGAAGGTTGATCTTCCTTTTCCATATGACCAAAACTTGTCTCTATACATGATGAATTTTTTCCATCTATAATATCATCCATAGTTTTGGTACTCTTATCAAATTTATAATTCATATCTTGCCTGGTAGTTGTTTTCTCTAATTCTGTTCTTAATTAACCAAGTTCATACTTATACTTCTCACAATCTTCTTCTTTTATTTTCAATTTACTTCTTACTTCTTCCTCATTCCTTTTTGCTTCTTCAATTTTGATTTGTAGATATTTGATCATCCTCTCCGCTTCTTCAAGGGCTTATGTCACTTTTTCCTTAGATTCACTTTCTTCTTGAAATTTTGACTTTAGAAATGCATTTATTTTTTAAGTGCATGAATCCCATCATATGCAAGATAAATTTATTCCTCAAAATCCACTTCTTCATCAACCTCATTCTTCTTATCTTAAACATGTTCTTCATCTCCATCTCCTTTTGTTTTCATACCATGAAAAATATTTCTTCTATTGAATCTTTCTATTCTTTTCTTTTGTCTTTACCTTTGACTTGCACACATTCAAAGTCATAATAATCAATTTTATCACGACTATTTTTTTTCTACTAACTTTTGCCTATGCTGGATTCTTCTTTGAATTTCTAGATCAACATGGGCTTCCATTGCATTTGAATCATTTTTCAAGCTACCACTTGATTCATTCTCTGAGTTCTTCATTCCTTTTGATGCTTTAAACATTCCTTCTTCTTTAGATAAATTCTCTTTTTCTAACTCCATATCTACCTTTTCATCAAAATTTGCTTCTTCTAAATTCATTTTAACATTTTCTTCCCCTTTTATCTTTTCTTTTCTCTTAATCACAAGGTTATCTACCTTTTCAAATGTATCATCGTTCTTTGGTTCTATTTCCATTTGTATTCCAAGTTCCACCACATCATTTATATTTGGTTTTGCTGGTGCATGTTTATCAACATTTTTCTTAGTATTTCCTTTTCTTTTCCCCATATGTTCTCTTAATGATCCACCTTCTATAGGTTAGGCTATTTGTGAAGGAATCCACTCTAATACCAATTTTTGAGAACATAGTGATACTGAGAGGGGGGTGAATTAGTATCTAACAATATTTTACTTTTAAAACTTAACCAATCACAATTAAAACCATTCAAGTAAGATCTAACAATTAGGAACACAATGAGAACACACAATTTACATGGAAACCCTTTCGAGAGGAAAACCAAAACATAATATTGCATATATATTATAGTTTAATCATCTTCTTCTTGTAGGCTCCAACTTACTATCAAAGTTTTAAATCTATATACCGACTAACCTCCAACTCAGAAAGAGGCTCCAACCTCTACTTGATAGGCTCCAACCCCCACTCACAAACTGAGCTCCAACCCAGCAAGAGGCTCTAACCTTAGTTTGATAGGCTGCAACCTATTGGAGGCTTCAACCCCCACAAATTTGATTCAAACTTTATTCCTTATAAATCTTATAACCAATCACAAATCAAATCCAATTTCAAGTATGATTTAAATCATGTAATCTCCCCTTTCACAAATTTGATCCACATTCTAATATCTACCTTTATAACCTGATCACTATTTTGCACAATATCTCTCACAAATATGATCCAATCTATGGACCAATTATTTTCACATAATTGATCGTAATTATGAAATATGTTCACATATTTTTCTACCTTACTATATACACAAAATCACTTCACAATCTACTCTTACTCTTATATATTTGTTAGATATACTTTCATTTATTATTCAAACATGGGCTACATATGCACTCAAAATAAATGAGTTACACTTCATTTTTTTTGCCCATCTATCTCTTTTTAATATGCTATTGTCTTTTTGATTGCTTGCATTTTTTACTCAATTCACCACTTATTTATACCTTCCATAAGGCACCTCTTCACCGAAAGTGGCAACTACTGAACAAGGCCAGCCAACAACAATATATATTTTTATTATTTTATTTACTTTCCCAAAGGTGGGCGCCTATTCCCATGAAGTCATCCCACTTTGGGACACACCAATAAATTAATTAAAAATTAATTTAATTTCCCTGAAATAAGCGTAACACTAAAGGAGGTTGCCATGTAATAATAACTATATTATTTCTACCTTACATTCCTTCATTGGTTGGCCAACATCATGATACTTAATTTTATTTATTTTAATCTTCATGATTACTCCTCTAAATATAACATGATTTATTTTAATCCAATTTCAAGTATGATTTAAATCATGTAATCTCCCCTTTCACAAATTTGATCCACATTCTAATATCTACCTTTATAACCTGATCACTATTTTGCACAATATCTCTCACAAATATGATCCAATCTATGGACCAATTATTTTCACATAATTGATCGTAATTATGAAAATATGTTCACATATTTTTCTACCTTACTATATACACAAAATCACTTCACAATCTACTCTTACTCTTATATATTTGTTAGATATACTTTCATTTATTATTCAAACATGGGCTACATATGCACTCAAAATAAATGAGTTACACTTCATTTTTTTTGCCCATCTATCTCTTTTTAATATGCTATTGTCTTTTTGATTGCTTGCATTTTTTACTCAATTCACCACTTATTTATACCTTCCATAAGGCACCTCTTCACCGAAAGTGGCAACTACTGAACAAGGCCAGCCAACAACAATATATATTTTTATTATTTTATTTACTTTCCCAAAGGTGGGCGCCTATTCCCATGAAGTCATCCCACTTTGGGACACACCAATAAATTAATTAAAAATTAATTTAATTTCCCTGAAATAAGCGTAACACTAAAGGAGGTTGCCATGTAATAATAACTATATTATTTCTACCTTACATTCCTTCATTGGTTGGCCAACATCATGATACTTAATTTTATTTATTTTAATCTTCATGATTACTCCTCTAAGTATAAACTCAACTATTCAAATTCTAAAATATTAGAAGCTTTGAAGCTGTGCTTAGAGGATTTGAAATTATAAAATATTAGAAATATTATAGGTATGATTTCAAATTCTCTATAATATAAAGATGAACTTTCAGATTTAAAAAGATAAAAAGAAAGTTTATATATTGAAGCATATGCACGTGTATGGTGAAAGAATAGTCTGAATATACAGATCTGTGAATGACATCTTTTAAATTATTTATTTTATTTTGTGTAAGACAGTGGAGAGAGTATGATTAAAAGCAAGAGTTTTTATTACCCTGCTAGTATAAGATGAATAGAAATATCCTACTTTACTCATGAAAATAATTAAAAGATTGATATATAGAGGTATTATATATAAAAGTATGCAAAGATTATTTGAATACATTTATAAATTGCATGATAAGCTTGAAGCTTAAACTGGTTATTTTGGTTGTAAGTAGCCAGATTTTTTTTTAGAGCTATTAATATGACTTAGACTCTATAAATATGTAATTATTCTTGCAAAAGGAAATAGATAATTTATGTTTTACATTTATTAGCATTATAAATATGTTGTTAAATGAAGACGAATGAGAAAATATAGAAAAACCATAAATATTTATGATGAAGTTATTTTGATATTAGTGAATAAAACTCTTATTTACCTATGTTATGAGTTGTCAGGACCTCAAGTGATAGATAAAGAGTCACAAGTTAGTGTCATTGCATAAATGTACTATAACTTATAAAAAAGTTTTTAAAGTCTTATGCTTTGAAAAATAGGAGAGTATATCACTTTTGGAAGAATTGCAAAGACATATGAACACGTGGCAGTAGCCAAGATCCAAGAATTATGAGTACGTAAAAAAAATGTTTTTTGTCAAAAGTAAATTTCTATGACCTTAGTCATTTACCAACCTTAGAAAGTTATAAATGTTTGGTTTTATTTCCTTGTGAAAAGTTAGATAAATAGTCAAATGAGTCAACTATGTGTTAAACCGTAGGTTGAATATTGTTTCCAAGTTGAGTTAGAGGTGTGTGAACTCATGACTACATTTCCTATAGAAGTGTATTAAATTTTAAAAACTTTGACCAAAGTAATGTAAAAGTCTACTTGTATTTAGTTGGTTTATAATGTTCTAGATTTCATAATCTAGTTAGATTGGTCATACTTAGTTAGAGGATTGTCTAAAGTTGTATGGTCAATTGAGTTATGTAGGACACATCACTAGGACTTAGATGGAATAATTTTTTTGGTTTCCTTTGTCTATACTCTTCATGAAGGGTAGGGCCACCTTCAGATGGAAGGTGTGTGGGGACCATTGGTTTGTGGTTGGAGGTAAAGCACTCAGGTAATGTTCTCCCTCTTGTAGATAACTTTTCCAAGACTTGTGAGACAAATATAGGATTCCAGATATGGAAGAATTTATTACACTTCTAGTGTATTGTAAACATGTATACTTTAAATACAATTCATATATCTGTAATGTTGTAAAATTTCACCCCTTGAATTTCACATACATTCTTGCATCTGCTTTAGTGTCCACTCCCCTAGCATTTGTGTAGGATCATTTTAGCCCTTGCATCATCCTTTTTCCATCTTAAGATGCTCAAGACCCCTTTTCATCAGCTATCTTTGCGCGTTAGCTTTGCATCAAATCTTGTGCTTTTCTTGTTCTTGTTGTTTTGTAGCATGATGTGTCTAGACACTAGTGTGTCGTGTAGACATCCACGTGTTGCGCTAGCATCCTGTGACATTTCAATGTTCAAACGACCACTTTCAAGCATTTTTTCCACTTGTCAATAAGTTTTGTCGGTGGTAACAGCCTAGGATGCTTTGTAACCGCTTGGGAAGCTTCTTTTTGCTCCTCTTCTCTCTTTAAATACTATCTTTCCAATTCATTTGTGCTTCCATCTTCTCTCTAGCTTCTTGGCTTATGTCTGGAGCTTTCTCTCTTGCATACACTTTCCTTTCCCTCTTTACTCTCTTTCTTGCACAA
The DNA here is from genome assembly GCA_007258455.2 of Sequoia sempervirens. NCBI lineage: Eukaryota > Viridiplantae > Streptophyta > Pinopsida > Cupressales > Cupressaceae > Sequoia > Sequoia sempervirens. The sequence continues at coordinate 6,468 of VDFB02352945.1, forward strand.
ATATCTCACTTGTTACAACAACTTCAAGCACTCTTAAGCTCTTATAGCGCTCTTTGTAGGTCTCTTAAGAATATGCAAAGATTAGTTTGAATACATTTATAAACTGCATGATAAACTTGAAGCTTAAACTAGTTATTTTGGTTGTCAGTAACCAGATTATTTTTCAAAGCTATTAATATGGCTTAGACTCTATAAATATGTAATTATTCTTGCAAAAATAAATAAATAATTTATGTTTACATTTATTACCATTATAAATATGTTCTTAAATGAAGATGAATGAGAAAATATAGAAAAAACCAAAAATATTTATGATGAAGTTATTTTGATATTAGTGTATAAAACTCTTATTTACCTATGTTACGAGTTGTTAGGACCTCAAGTGATAGATAAAGATTCACAAGTTAGTGTCATTGCATAAATGTACTATAACTTATAAAAAAGTTTTTAAAGTCTTATGTTTTGAAAAATAGGAGAGTATATCACTTTTGGAAGAATTGCGAAGATATATGAACACGTGGCAGGCTAACCGAGATCCAAGAATTATGAGTACATAAAACAAATTTTTTTGTCAAGAGTATTTTTTTATGACCTTAGAAAGTTATAAAATTTTGGTTTTATTTCCTTGTGAAAATTTAGATAAACATTCAAATGAGTCAACCATGTGTTAAATCGTAGGTTGAATATTGTTTCCAAGTTGAGTTAGAGGTGTGTAAACTCATGACTACATTCCCTATGGAAGTGTCTTAAATTTTAAAAACTTTGGCCAAAGTGATGCAAAAGTCTCTACTTGTATTTAGTTTGTTCACAATTTTCTAGATTTCATAATCTAGTCAAATTGGTCATACTTGTTAAGGGATAGTCTAAAGTTGTATGGTCAATTGAGTTATGTAGGAAACATCACTAGGACTTAGATGACATAAATTTTTTGGTTTCATTTGTCTATACTCTTCATGAAGGGTAGGGCCACTTTCAGATGGAAGGTGTGTGGGGACCACCGGTTTGTGGTTGGAGGTAGAACACTTGGGTGATGTTCTCCTTCTTGTAGATGACTTTGACGAGACTTGTGAGACAAATGCAGGATTCCAGATATGGAAGACTTTATAACACTTCTAGTGTATTGTAAACATGTATAATTTAAATGCAATTCATACATGTAATGTGAAAGAAAATATTTTATAATTTCCTTAGTGAAATTGTTTCATTTCAAATTCAAATGATTATAGTTTCCACTTTATTATTGTTCAAGAAAAATGAATAAAATATGATTTAGTAAAAAAAAATACTATCAATTTTTAGCATGTGGTTATTTAATTTCTTGTTCATTCTTTAAGTAATTTTCAGTTATGAAATTTTAGTTCTTTACAAATAGCCACTAGGATGCCATAGTGATATATAAAGTAGTGGAGATAAATTTAGTAATTTTATTACTGGTGATGTAAGCGAGTGGAATGGATTATGCCAACTTTGTAAAATACTTAATGGTGGTGATTATGAATTCATGGCCATTAGAGAAGAGGTAGATTTTACTAACGAGGTCAAGGCCCCACTATGAAAATATCCAAAAAGTAGTGATCAAGTGTAATGCTTGTTATGGTGCATGTATTAGATCTTTGTGTTGCTGACACTATAGACATTTCTTAACAAATTGATGAGCATCTTATTCCATAGTTGGCCAATAGTAACCCCTTCTTAGTAACTTATTGGTAAGGGTAGGACCACTAGTATGTGCACTACATATATGCTCTTGAACCTCATTCAAAGTAGTTTGGACCTATTCTATATAAAGAAACCTTAGGAGGGTTCCATCAAAGCACCTTTGATAAAAGAGTATCATTGAGAATAGTTAAAAATATTATTAATGAATAAAATATTGGAATTGGGTTTTAGTTAGGTTAGGTGGGAGGGAATTATCATGAAGGTATATATAAATATCATGGTACCAAGGGGAATTGGGACCAACAAGTTCACACATGAGTTTGATGATAGGAACATCATAAGTAGGGATCAAAATTTTCTCAACCAGGAATTCACATCATTGAATATTATGTGGCATATCCATAAATGGTTTCCATTTCATCTACCAATTTTTTTTTCTATCTAGGCACTTGTTCAAAATGAATCTAAAATAAATACTATTTAAAACTATCCACCATTCTTAAAAAGGAGAAGCTTGTCATCCTTTGTTTTGTATTCATCATTTACTTATTTGATGAAAATTTTGGAGTCTCTATATACACATGCTTCTATTTTCTTCTATTGGATAGACATTTTAAGACTTGTAATCAAAGCTTCATATTCAATGATACTGCTTATATAGGGGGAATCTAGTCTATAGGCCATCAAGATGTAGTTTCCTTGTGGAGTTACAAATATGATTCTTACTATTGGACGATGTTGAGTATGTGATCCATAAAAATTTAAAGTTTTCAAAATGTTTTTTCATTAAGGGAGAGTCTAGATTCATTTAAGTTTAATTTCTTTGATCTTTCCTTGAAAAATGCATAGTTATTTGATGGTCTTGGGAGGAAGCATTTCTAGTATTGATGTTACACCCCATCTCATAAGTTACCAAGTTACTTTCACCTTCATGAGTAAATATGATGATAAATGAAAATTGTGACTTTAATATGTTTAATAGGAGAAAGAAATACTAAAATATGCATTAAGATGATATTTCTTTCAATGGAATGAATATGTTTTATATTAATGAAATGATGTAGGGGCATCTTGTGATGCATTTTGTGTCATGTTGCAAAGTTTTGATTTTTGGGTTGATTGGGTTTGTTTTGGGTCAATAAGGTCAATTTGGACTATTTAAGGTAATTTGGGGTCATGTTGGATTAGTTTTGGGTGATTAGGTGCAAAGTTGTCAAAATATGCAAAAGTTGTCAGAAGTTGCAAAAACTTGTCAATGTTGTCAAATGCAATTTTGCAAAATTGGTTAATGGGAGTTAGGTGTTAGTTTGGATGGTTGTGGGAGGTTGTAATTTGATAAATATGGCATGCAAAATCAAGCACCAAGTTTTGAGAAGAGATGGAATGAAAAATGAACATTTTGGAAACATTTTCTTGTGTTTTTCATGTTGAAAAACTGTAAATTGGAATTTATGGATTTGTACTATATAGTACAAAAATGAAATTTATTGGAAAAATTGGAGAATATTTTTATCTTTATAATTATTTTTGTTTGACTAATTTTCATTGTTTTTTGTGAAATTTATGACAAAAATAGTGATTTCCATGTGCAAATTTTCACTGTTTCCTGCCTGAAAAATCCCTTTTATATGGATTGTACGACCTGATACAGTCAAGGGCAGCCATGTGTTTAATGAAGCTATGAAATTAAAACCTTTTGGTTTTGGTTTGGAGTTGTTTCATTAACTTTTATGAAAGTTATTTCATTTTTGGTGATGACAGCGCTATACCCTAACTAGGGTTTCTAGAAACACTAAAAATTTCATATCTTTGTTTTCCACTGTCAAAAAATCATGAAAATTGGTAGAAAGTTTTTTTTAAGGATATATAAAAACTATTTTGGGATCAAGCCTTTAAAATTGTGCATGTTTGAGGAATCAATGACAGTATGCTCTCATTTGTATGTAAATAGCCTTAAAACCTTGGCGACTTGAGGGTTTGATAAGATCTATACTTTGTGTGAACATGATTGGTTGGGAATCAATAGAAATGTTGTATGAAGACTGAATATCAAGGAAATAATGCATAATGATGGTTTTACCTTGTTGAATTCAAATTAGGTTGTCATGGCTATGTTTCCAATGTGATCTAGAATGCAATTAATCATTGTTTGAAATGAATCAATTTATGAAAGTTGTCAAGTGAACCGAGAGTAGTTCTTTTCTCTACATCATAAAATGTGATGAAATAATATGTATTGAATAATGTGAATATTTTAATGCTTTTTCGATGCAAATGTTTTATGATATAAATGGATTTAATTTGAATGGCTAACTACTTATGCAATGTATTAAGTTGGATGTAGGAACATGGTCAAGCCCTCAAGTACACAAGGTGGAGTATCACTTAGGAGAGGATCTTGGTTTGGTAACCCTTAATGAACCTAATTGATCTTTCAAACACTCACTTCTAGTTTGATCAAGTTGATTCAAAAAGTATTTGGTAAGTAAACCCTTAGTCGAAGTCTTGGATTAATTGGGGAGTTTGTTGGTCATCTTTGAATGGTTATGAATTTAGTCTTTTTTTTTCTGAGATTTTTTCTTTGGTTGAATTGCATGTCTAGATATTTATTTTTAATTTGAATTATTCTTCGTGTATTTATGTGAATCGATGATTAAAAATATAAAATATATGTGTGTGTGTGTGTAAAAACCATAACTCATGCATAATGAATGCATACATATACAAACGTAGGAATACTTATGCATGTCCATGCACAAATACATTGTATGCATCGAGATACTGATTGGACATATGTCACGTATATATATATATATATGTATGTATGTATGTATGTATGTATGTTTTATATGTATGTATGTTTTATATGCATGTATATATATTCATCGAATGATGAATAGGTAGTTGAATATGTATTATAATGGATATTGAAATAACAACATATACACACACACACATTAACATATATATGTACATATGTGTCTATACATATATATTCATATATATGCATGTATATCTATTATCATCAAGTATATATATATATATTTAAATGTCAAAGAAATATTTTATGAGAATATATATATTGTTGCAAGTATGATGGTGTTGTCATTGATGTCAGCTATGTGTTAAGGAAGCTGGTTATTGATTGTATATGTCGAGGATATAGAGAAAATTATAATAAAGAAGGTTTACAGTTTGTGCATGTATAGTTGAGATGTTGAAGAAGTGATGGGAGTACATGGAATTATCCTTATGTTTCTATGTCTAAAAGGGTGTTAGAGTGAAGTAATGCGTTGAATTGATGTCTCTAGTACTTGATCTCCAAGTGCTTTTGAGAAAATTTGACAAATAGTGAAAACAATGTTATGTAGGTATTCAGTGTATGCTCCATGTTTTGCTCTATATTTCTTCTAGGTTGATGCTATGCTTGTAAATATATGAGGTATTATTGATGGCTATTGATAGTTACTATATCTAGAATTTAGGCTTTTGGATCATCGTACAACATGAGATATTTTCACTAGTGTGTGAACTATGCATTTTAGTGTGTCTGGTTGTGGTCTATGAGAAATGTATTTGCTCCGCATTTATCCACATTTTGGTTTCAAGACTTGTGGTTCTAAGAATAAGTTAAAAAGGTTACTCCCTTGCCTTGATCAAGAGGAATTGAGATTTTGTGTTGCTGTTGATGAGTTTCAGTGTTAAAGTGTATTACAGTGAGTTCAAATGTACACAATATTCATATTCTAAAGTGAAGTTTGTTGCGAAGATTCCAAATGAATTTACATGAGTTCATTGCATAATCCAGATTGTGTTCAAGTGAATTTTTTTGTTCGAAAAGATTGACTAAGTTAAAGATGCGTGTGCTTATTTTTTTTGTGTTTACACGGGTTTTGGCCGACCTTGTGTCAAACACAACTCGTGAAGCATATTGAGGTATGATGGAATTCATTTAGTCATTAAGAATGTGTATGGGTCACCCTCATTCTCTTCCACTACAGGAATGCTTTTACACTGACCTAATTTGAATTTGTAAATGTAAATTGTGTATGGTTGAGCTTGGAAGGGTTTCAAGGTTGAAGACGGTATAAGTATGAGTTGATATATTTGTGAAAGACAAGATAGATGTGAGATAGTTATGTGTGATGCGAGTTTGAGTAGATCAGTGCGAAATTCAAATGCTTAGTTGCCTAATGTAGTGAGCTGATGGTGTACTCTATCTTTCAAGCATGTCTGCAAGTGTGTGAGAAAATTGTGGTGGACTTCCTATTGCATTGAGATAGTTTTCTCTTTGTAACAATTATCTTCTATCTTCTTTGTAATTTTGTTGTAGTGAACCCTCATTGGAAAGTGTGTCCTATTCTCGTAGTGAGCCTTTGTATTTGGTTTTAGAATTTTTTATATTGTGAGCTAATCCTCATCGTGGTTTTTCCCTCATTGGGTTTTCCACATAAATCTAGTGTTCTTATGTGCATGATTTTACTACTTTTAGTTTCTATTTTTGCATTCAATGATTAAACACATTAGCAGAGTAAGGGTTTTTTGAATGCTTTTTTTTATTAGATAAGCAAGGAAAGGGACTTGATCCCGTGGTTACAAGGCCAAAAAAATTGACAAAGAAATAGGCTGGGAAGAACAGTACCAGCCTACACGGGAAATAACATCAAAATGGAATGCAGGCCCAGTAACCCAAATTGAAACCATAGAACCATCATTAGCTTAATAAAAAAACCCAAATTAATCCCCAAAATAGTGTGCAGACCATTTATGAGGTTAACCAAAGCCCAATAGGTATGAAACCATAACATTGCTATAATGAAATAGTAGTTTGGAATAATAAAACTAAGCACTAGTAGATTTAGAGTAGCCATTTAACTAGAGAAAAGTCCTAAGGCCACACCTAACATAGCATGATGAAAGATTCCATTGGTTACCTTCATAATCTTCCACAACATGATTCCACCTCATAGTAAAAAAAACATGCCAAACAACCCTCCATAATGCAACAACACAACACCCAATCACGATAACCTCCCCAAGGGTGGACAAAACAACCCAAAATTCCAACCAATTATTATAGATTTAAAAACATTTTGAAACCAATAGATCATGAGACAACCATCTCACAACACTCTTAAATCTTAGAGAACCCAATTCAAATCTAAGCACAACAAAAATGTTGAAGAAGCAGATAAAATCCGTTAACCAACTTACCTCTCCGCCTCTATAGGAGAAGTTGCTATGGGAACCCTATCCACTATAGCAAAGAGTATCCAACATACTTGAGCTCTACCTTGATAGGAGTGGTCTCTACCTCAAATGGAGTTACAAGGGAGATGAATTGCTGAAGAAGCATAAGTAACCTACCCCACTCTCAGAACCCATCCCCACGTCCATAGGAGAGGTCTCCACCTCTAAAGGAGGGGACTCCACCTCAATAGGAGACACCATTTGCAGAGCCAGGAAGGTAGCACACACCCCTGTAGAGAGAATACACATAGTAACCATGAGTAACAAGAGCACTTGGGCCTTCAACAAGAACTTTAAGAGAAACCCCACCGACAAACACATCAACAAGCCTTGCCTAAGAAAAGTAAGTATTCCAAGAAGGAATACCACAAAAGCATCCTCCAACATCATGAACAACTTCCCCAAAAGAGATTTGAAGAAATTAATCATACTTAACAAAGAAAGATGTGAAACCAAAGTGTACAAAACACCTTTTAAACTCATCAACAAACCAACAAAGGGGGGCAACCTTCTAGTAAGGAGGACAATGAATACTTCCTCATACACCTTGTTCATATTTTCACAATTAGCTTGAGAGACATTCAAAACATTAACCACGATAGAATACCTTCTGAGCTCAAAAAAAAGGAGCCCAAAGTCAAAGAGAAGGACTATAGCCATAAGCTTGGCTAAGGCAAAGCAAAGCAACAAGAGAGGAAGAACTAGTCCACATAACCATAACCACAAAGCAACCTAAGAAACAAGAAGGTTTGAAATCCTCATAGGCCCTCTAGGGCACACAGGAGAAAGCAACAAACCCCATCCCCATGAGAGAGTAAAGGAAAAGAGCACCAAAAAAGACATTGTAGGAGACTTGCACACTACTACCAAGAGAGGCAACAAGAGAACAGTCTCCCAACTAGTCAAAGGCACACCATGGGATAGATCCAAAGCTGTAACTAAGGCTCCCCCCATCAAGAGAACATCCTCCCTCTAGTAAAAGGAAAAGCAACAAGATACATCAATAGATCAAAGTCAATGGAGCAGAGCACAAATGTCCCATTAACCACACCCAAACTGAAACTTTTCAAACAATGAAAATGTTGAGCACAACAATATTTTCCCTCAAGGAGATGTTGCAAAATAGCCAAGTAGATGGAGCTCCAAGGCTCACAAGGGACAACACAAGATACTTCAACTAGCAACCCTTCCTCCAACAAACTGATAAGCAACCAAGGGCCAAGTCCAAACGTCCACCAAGGTCAACAAATCATCGACCAACAATAGAGTAGAAGAAATATTGCATCTTGTGGAGAAAGAAAATGCAAAATGTTGTCATTGAAGTAGGAGTGAAACTCATAAAGCCCTGAAACACCAGTCAAAATGATGCCCTCAATGAGACAATGCATAAAAATAAAGAAAATGGAGCAGAAATACTCCACAAGAGCAACACGGAGGCTCACTACAGAGCCACCCATGCCATGAACAGGTAAAAAAAAGTAGCACACAAGAGATAGGATCCAAACTGCAAAACCATATGAGTGACCAAGGGAGTCCTTAAACATAATCAAGGCTCCAAGAGATAGCCAGGCACAGGGGAGAAGAAACTAATATTCCGCATTCTCAAAGTCATCCCGTAGCCAATAGATAGGGGCCAAAATCACTAACAGAGAAACTCTCAGCTCAACAATGACATAAACCACACCAGCAAAACAAGGGGGAGGAAAAAAGGACCTCTCCTAGTTACCCGACATGTAGAAATGTAGACGCAATTTTTCAATCAACCAGGATAACTCATCGTCATCCTTTGAATCACCACCGCCATTTCCCTTTCCCTTAGGAATTTTCAAAAACCCCCCTCAGCTCATTTTCCCACTCAAAGCCATCATAACATGTTACTTGTGCTTGCAGTCTAATGTTATTCAACTCCATTTTGTGAATGCTTGTTGATCTAACTTCTGGTGAAATTTTTTATTGTTAAAGTTGCTACAACTGATTCACCCCCTCTCAGTTGTCTTGTTCAACATATATATATACATACATACTAATATATATATATTATATTGATATTATAATATTTATTATATATAATAATATGAAATTCTTTTAAATGATTTATAGCGCTAATGGGAGCGTAGGCCAATAAATACCATTCTTTACACATTAAATAAATGCTATCAAACTGCATGAGTAAGAACTAAGCATTGTGAATGTTTTACAAAGCACTAATAATATAGCCTAATGCACATTGTATAACACTAAAGTTGGTTTGAATAAAGCGCACGGGATAAGTGCCTAAGATAAAGTCTTAAAGCATTTAAAAACTGTATTGTATTAAACCTTAGCGCAATGAGTATAAGATAACACTTTGATTCAACAATTTTGCATATGAATAGTCAACACTTAAGAGAAGTCCATGCAACACGTGGTTTCATAGTGCATTGTTATTTTCTTGGCATATAAATGTATAGTGCAGTGTATAAGATTATGGGATAACACATATATAAATGACAATGCATTATGAATTAAATGTTGTTTAAACATGTTAAGGGCAGTGCATAGGTGAGGCAGGTAGGAATAGATCCAATTTATCATTGTAAACCAAAGACTTAGTCAATGATGAGAATACAGAGGAATAAATGTGTAAACTATATTTTGACTTGGTCTTCAACTACAAACACTAGAATAGGGTGCACGATAATATGTGGTGCCAAATCAAGAAAAAATCTTTCATTTAGAAGTCTAATATGAGTTCAATATCCATCGTATGAGGCAAAATTGGAATAGAGGAATAATGTTCCATAGTGTTGGATGAGTTAATTCAATTTGTGTAGCTTTTCAACCTTGCATTTCTGAGTAAATAACTCACTTCCCATTTTAAGAGGTGTCTGGTTGTGCATTATTCTGAGTCATTACTTGAGAATCTACCACATTTTCTTCTTCTTGCTGAGTTGATCCACTTGATTAAGAAGTGGCATGTTTGAGAGCTAGTTTCTAGCCTAGATTTGCTCACATTTGTGTATAAATAGAGGTTCTTTCTCCCTCATATAGGACACTATACACTCTTTCTACTAAATTTCTAAGTTTTTATTTTACTTTTTTGAGTTTTGTGAGTTTGTGAGAGGTTTTTGTGAGAGAGTTTTGGAGAGAGTAAGAGAGATAGTTGGGAGTTGCAAGATGATTTTGGAGAAGCCTAAGCTAGGAATCTAGTTTGATCATTGGGAGCTTTGCATACACATGCATGTTGATTTCTACTCTATCATGTATTTTATGTTTTGAAAAGATTGTATGACTTGTTCATCTTGTTTGGAAAATAAGTTAGCTATTTTATTATGAATATTTTATTATCTTCTTTGGATAAGTGTGAAATATTCTTGATGAATCTAGTCTAGGGAAATTCTATATACTCCATGTTGTGGAATGAGTGTTTGTAATTATTATTATATACTAAATTAAGATAATCTTATATAGTAGATGCTTAATTTGTGAAGTTGAGTTATAGAGTTACTGTCGACTGAGGATTACTAGCATGGGACAATTACACTTGATCCATGATGAATTGAAGCATAACGAAGCCTCTAATACTCAATCTAAATAGGATCCATCAAATTGAAATTAAACTAAACATTTATTGAAACAAAGTATTCTAAATATGAAAACATTAAAATGTATACTCTAACCCATCTGAAACTTATCCTTTTTTGGAATTGGTGTCATGTTGGTGTGAAACGACGACCCTTTCCCAATCTAGTGATCAGTGAGCCTATCTCAGTCAATTCTATTGAAGAGAATTGATGAAATGGTTGTGAAATGTGATTAAAAACATGATTTATGTTAAAATGAGTTTGATGCAAGAGATAATCTAAATGATTTATGCTAAAATCATTAAGATATGCAATTGCTAAGCTAATCTAAATGATAATTAAACTAATAATATACAAAACCTAATTGTCTAATTTAGCTAAATGAATGCATGAAAGCCATTAATGGAAGCTAAGCTATTATGTAACTAATTTAAACTAAAATATGCTAGATGTGTGCTAAATATGAGTGTGAGTGTGAGTGATTTCAACAACATAAGTTTTCTCTAAAAAAGATGGATCCATTTGTCTCCAAATAGAGCTTTATTTATAGGAAAACAAATGAGAAATGGAGGGTTGAGATAAAAAATATCAATCAACAGTCAATGATGAAAGAAAGAAGAGGCATGGATCATGGATTCTCATCAATGAGTGAGAATGCAAGATGAGATTTAATCAAGGGTTCTCATTCCTTCCAAACAAGCACACTTTTGACCTGTACACGAGGTCAAAAGTTAGCTTGCACAAGAAGTCCCAAGCTAACTTGCACATGAAGCTTTGTGAGAATGTCCTTTTTTCAAATGATTGGAGGAGAGAGAAAATGATATTTTTCAAATTAAAACAAAGTTTACTTGTGCAAAAGAGGAGGGAATATTCCATTGGAATATTCCCCTTTTGGAGGAATGTGCAAAGGAGGAATATTCCCTTGCAAGTGGGGGTAATTAGATTAATTATATAATTGCTAATTAAACAAGGGTTTAATCATGCAATAGGGAATTTAGAGGAATAAAGTGATATTCATTAAATTAAATGATTTAATGAGAGGGGAAAAGGTGAAATGACATTTAATTAAATAACTTAGGGTTATTTAATTAAATAAGAAGACTTAGGGAATTAAATTAAATAGTTTGATTTATTTAATTAAATGAAATGAAATGTTAGCTTGAAAGGGGGTGAATTAACCCGATTAAATGAATTAGGTTAATAGATACAAATGATGCAATTAATTAAATAACTAGGATAATTTAATCAATTAAGCAAAAAGAGGATGGGTTTCAAGAGGAAATGATAGTATACCTGATTCGACTGCATGATATGATTTAGGACATTTTTCAGTGTCTACATTTTGCCTCTCTTCGAAGCGAGGTAATTGCTGCTTCGGTTCAAAGATTTATGCCCTTCAAATGAAAATTGCTGCTTAGATCAAAAAATAAAAAAATTCTAATTTTTCAGATGCCCTAGTGAAAGGATAAAGCTGCTTCCCTACCCCCTCAAGAAATTAGGCAGAAATTTTTGAATTTTGGGTTGATTTCTCAATAAAGGGAAAATACTGCCCTAGGGGTCTAGAAAAGATCCAAGATGCAAGAAATATGCAAAAAATGCAAAAAATGATGTAAAATAAGGTTCTGATTTGGTAAAATTGGTAAAAATAATGATAAACCCTAGCTTCAAGGTTAAATTAAAGGGCAAAAAACCCTAATTTTCTAGCATAAATAGACCAAGAAGGGTCACTTTAAATTCATTTGTGCATTCACACCTTAAGGAATTCTTGCAAATTGAGGTATGACCCTCTAACAAAATGGCATGATGAGAAATCCCACGACACATTTATGATTGGGTTCAAGAGTACCAACGGATTCCAAGCTTAGGACCACCAGTATGTAACTCGAAACTTGATTTGAAATTTGAATTTTTGATGCATTTATTACACTTTGAAATTTAAACTTTGGTGGTCTCGCTATATAGTGACGCTCATTTTAGAATCAATGACACTATAATGATTTTTTGCTATGCATATGTGTATTGTGACATAGTTCACAATTTAGAATTAGGGGTTCTAATTTCAAGTTGTGACACATATGTTTATAGTGACAAAATTTTTAATTTAAAAATTAGGGTTAGGGTTTCTAAAGTTTAAATCATGATGCATATGTTTATGGTGACACAATTTGTGATTTGCAATTTGAGTGCCTTTAGGCATCACAATTTGGAATTTGAAATATAGAGATGCAATCCTAAATAGCAACACTATTGTCATTTTGGAGCCAAAAATTACAAACTGCGTCAATTTTTTTTGAGTTTTTGATGTCGTGTTCTTCCTGAGTGCAGGAGGTCTTTCCACCCTTGATGTCACACAAGCACCAACCCATAGTTTTGGATATACTTGGCGATTTATCCAAATTGCGCCAAGAGCACCTAGGGGAGATTGGTCTATGGTATATTGCGTATGTGCCCGTCATCTAGACACATCTATCTATGATGGTTGTATTGTGCGAGTGATGGAATAGTGAGACTTCATCTTTCCACCTTTCTAGAGGCAAGGTGATAGTGACTTTAGAGGATGATGGCAGTTACTACATTTTTTGATACATGGCAAGCATGTGATATATAATATCGATGCCATATATGATGCCTACCATGAGGTGATGGAGATTGAGGACATTATTCTAGTCACTTCATAGATCGACCTTGAGATGTATAGAGGTCGAGTGCCCACTTTTTGATTGATTGTCGCAACCATCATTTCTAGTTTAGTCACTCTCGATCAATGGAGCCATGGATTTAGCCCAAGATGGGGCCTTGTTTGACATAGGATGCTCTACTGAAGGACACTGTTTGCATGGGGGCTAGTGATGCTGACCTCATTGTATCATGATATGCATGAATTCATCTACTGTGATGGTAGAGCCATTGGCATAGGGGTTACCTTGCTTCATATTTGGGCTTGGGAGCACATCATTGTGCTTCGACTGATTGTTCAGATGACCGATGTTGAGCCAGATGATCCAACTATTTGGTGATACAGAGGCACAATTACTTTACGCCACACTAGGCAGCTTGGGATTTCATACTAGCACCAGGTTATTAATGATATGATAGTATTTAGATGGTGGCCCTGGCTACAAATGTTAGCATGGTTTGATGATGCTCAACAACTCTTCTTCACCGAACAAACCTAGTTTATGTAGGGTCAATAGCACACTATTATAGAGCAACATCTGCCAAATAGGGTGGCACGATAGTTTGGCAAGCACCAGGGTAGGCCAGATGATTCCAATAGGGCCATATTTTCTAGATCAACTCAAGAGGTTCCCACATGGGGACCCAGGATCCTAGCCTTGAAGGTAGTTGAGGGCTTTCAACAATTGGTGGCTCAACCATGGGATTATGATTAGGGTCAGGTGATCATGCAAACGATGTCAACATATGATGCATGATTCACACCCCCTCGTAGGTTGACATATCCAGCGGATGCTCCTCCATGAGGGAGACCCAGAGGGAGGGGAGCAGGCAGAGGCAGAGGCAGAGGGTAGGATGGTGATCTTTTTTAACGATCTATTACAGTTTCTTCAAATGCTTACATTAACAATTACAAACCAAAGATGCTTAATTAAAACTTAACACAACAAAATTAAATTTATGAAATTACAAAGAGATCAAAGAAAGAACATAATGAGAGAGAGAAAGAGAGTGCAAATGAAATTGATAATGGAGTTCGTTGTTTGAAATGACTACATCTCTGGGACCCTCTCCAATGAGTGGACCGATCCAATTATTCCTCTAGAAATTTGGTTACATTCATTGGCAGAACCTCCCATTGGTTTGCAAAGAAATTTACAAATGCACTTCCAAAGTGTGTGGAAACAAGCTTCTCCAAAAGCATGGAAATACAATAATTCCTCCAAGGAAAACAATCTCTCATACTTACAAAATTCTTCCAAAATCACTTGCTTTCACACCCCAATTCTACCCATTTTTATATTACATTTTTTTCCAAAATTGATGTAAAACCAATTAACTACCCAATCTCCCTTACATAGAGAAAATTTCAATAATATCCCCTTCTTATGATTCCCGGAAGGATAATATCCCTTCAAGATAATTTCTTTTTCCATTTGAATGGTTACGAAGGGATTTATTCCCTATTAATTTGGTGATGTAGTTTGAATAGGCTCCTTAATTTAGGAATAATATTCCTAATATTCCCAAATAGATGGGTATAAAATTTCCATGGTTTTAAAAATTTATTAAATAGCCTTATTTTAAGACATTTTATGACAAAAATCATTTAAGTTTTAGAGAGAATGGGGGGTGGTGGTCCCACGACACTCCTGTCCTCTTTATCTCCTCCTATTAAAAGGGGATGTGTTATATTTAAAGAGGGTTTCCCCCCATACCATGGGTGGTGCCCCATTAATGTGGGCTACCTCCCATGGATGGGCGGGGCCCATCTTAAATGTTTTATTATTATTTTATTTATTATCATTTATTTATTTATTATTATTTTTTATTTAAAAATAATAACTTCCACTTGTGCCATTAATGGCTTGCCATGTGGAGGGGTGATATGTCGCCGAGTGTCAAGAGCTAACTGGGTGGTGACTGGGCACTGATGTCATCATTGCAACTTTGACCCAATCTTTGACCTTCCATAACTTCGCCATACGGACTCCGTTTTCTATGAAACAAACTTTGTCATAATCATGATGATGAGCACTTCACAATGGTGCTGACTTTGACTAGTTTTGATGACTTTTATTTTTCCCCTTTTTTCTGGCTTGGTTTTGAGAGTTGACCAAAGGTTTGACCATATATATCTTGAGTTCTGGGACTTCGATTGACTCCATTTGAGTTGCATTGGAGTTAGGGTCCTGAGCACTTTCTGATGATGCCAAAACTGGAGAAAAATGGAGAATTTCAAAATTGATGAAAAATAATTTGGATCAGTCCTCCCCACTAGAGAGCTTTTGGACCTTCGAAAGCTAGTTACTTAGAAAGTAAGTGAGGGTAAAGTCACCTCACTTTACCAATCTCCATCAACTTTTCCTTGCTTGGATGCATCCCTTTTAGCCCTACTCGGAGGTATTCAACTACTCCTCTTTGTGAAGTCCTGGTGTTCCTATTAAGGATAACATCTTCAAGCAACTCTAGCATGTACTCTGGTGAAAGGTTGTCAACTGATGGAACTTGCACTTCAACCTCCTTGTCTAGTATCATTGGAGGTTCGTACAACTTCAAGTTCTCAATGTTGA
The DNA here is from genome assembly GCA_007258455.2 of Sequoia sempervirens. Lineage (NCBI taxonomy): Eukaryota > Viridiplantae > Streptophyta > Pinopsida > Cupressales > Cupressaceae > Sequoia > Sequoia sempervirens. The sequence continues at coordinate 22,189 of VDFB02352945.1, forward strand.
CTACCAAGTAAATCTGCATGCATGGAGGAAGATTAAGGCAGAAGGCATTTGTGCCAATCTTTTCCAAAACTTTGAATGGACCATATCTAATAAGATTGAGCTTCCTTCCTTCACCTTGCATTCTTTCCTTGCTTATGTGTAACCAAAATTTGTCTCCAACTTGGAAATGATGATCGCTACGATGCTTGTCATGACAAGCCTTGTACTTTGGTTGACTCTTTTCCAATTGTGCTTCTACAGCCTAATGAACTACTTGGACCTTCTGGATGAACTTTAAAGCCCTTTCTACATCAAGGCATCCATCTTCAACATCATTTGTTCCAAAAGTGAAGTCCATTGGCGTCTTTGGAAAATAACTGAAGCAAGTCTCAAAAGGAGACCTCTTTGTAGAAGAATGGGTTGCATGGTTGTAGGCATGATGCACATAATGAAGAATTTCATCCCACAACTTAGGATGCTTGCTGCAATATCATTTGAGTAGATGCACGACTGTCCTGTTGACTACCTCTTTCTGTCCATCGGTTTGCGGATGGAAGGATGTACTCTTTTTCAGTTTAGTATCCATAAGTCCCCATAAGACTGACCAAAATTCCCCAAGGAATCGAGAATCTCAATTTGATACAATGGAAGTGGGTGACCCAAAGTGAACCCATACAAACTGAAAATACATATGAGCTGTCATTTCAACAGTGACTTGATTTTTACATGGCATAAGAATACACATCTTGCTAAACCGATAAACTACTACATACAAATAGTCATGCCCTTTCCTAGACATAGATAATCCCCCAAAAAAATCCATAGATACGGTTTCCCATGTATAGTATGGTACAGGTAAAGGTGTGTAAAACCCCAATTTCCTATTACTTGGTTTTCTAGTTGAATACATCACACAACGCTTAATATATTGTGTTACAATTTCTTGCATTCAAGGCCAATAGCAATATTTTTGTAGCTGTGCCAAAATTTTACTAACCCCAAAATGTCCTGCAATTAGCGATGTGTGTACCTTAATTTTCCTAAGTGATACAAGATTTTATCATGCACATAGTAATCCTTTTCTTCTACTTGTTTTCCTTGGATTAGAGTTGCATGGATATCCTTAAAATTTTCATCAGTAGTATATTGTTCTTCAAAACTTGCATGAATCATAGAACTATTTTTAAGGATTATCAAAGCATTAGAAACTCGAGGTCTAGAAAGCATATTTGCTTCTTTGTTATGGGCTCCTTTCTTATACTTAATGACTAAGTGAAACTATTGTATAAATCCCATCCACCAAAAATGCCTACTTTGTTGTAGCTTAGTTTGTGAATGTAGATATTGTAATGGCTAATGATCAGTATGGATTACTGTTTCCTTGCCCATTATATAATGTTTCCATTTCTTAACACTCTATACTAAAGCATAAAGTTCTTTATCATAAGTTGGATAATTACTTACTGCGCCAAAAAAAGATTTAGTGTGGTAATAGATTGACTTACCTCCTTGTGTCAATACTGCTTCCATGGTGAATCCAATCGCATATGTTTTGATCTCGAACAGTTGGTGCAAATCTGGTAGAGCTAGGACTGGTGTGGTGCTTATCTTTTCCTTCATTGTGTCAAAGGCCTTTTGTTGTGGTCCTCCCCACTGAAAAATTCTCTTTGTACTTATTAATGCATGCAACGGTGATGCGATGAAGGAGAAGTTTGCAATAAAATTACTCTAGTACTAGACAACACCCAAAAAAATCCTGACTTTAGTTATAGTACTTGGCTTAGGCCAGTTTACAATTGCCTCAACCTTCGCAGGGTCGACTTTCAATTGCCCATTCCCTATGATATAACCTAAGTACACAAGAGATGTCTTTGCAAACTCACATTTAGACATATTTACATAGATTTTTTCTTTTCTTAGTACATCAATATTTTTTTTAACATGAATTCATGGTCTTCCAAAGACTTGCTAAAAACTAGGATATCATCAAGATATACAATAACAAAATCATCAATGTAAGGATGGAAGATGTCATTCATGACTCGTATAAATGTGGCGGGTGCATTGGTAAGCCTGAAGGGCATAACCAACCATTCATAAAGTCCCTATTTTGTCTTGAAAGCAGTTTTCCAAATATCATCCTCTGCAATTCTAATCTGATGATAACCACTTCGAAAATCTAATTTAGAGAAATAAATTGCATGCTTAAGCTGATCAAGAAAGTCATCAATTCTAGGAAACATATACCTGTTTTTGATGGTGATTTTGTTCAGTGCCCTTGATGGCACTCTCAAATTTTTCAAATTTGAGATGCCTATTTCAAAAATTTTCCTTTGCACTCTCAGAAGTACACCTGATGAACTTCCCTGAATGACCTACTTTGGAGGGTCATAATTTGAAGCCCATTGATTTCCAAGAAAAATCCCTTTGCACACCCACTCATGTGTCATATGTGAGAAAGCATGAAAATTTTCTGCTTCTTATGATGAGTTTTGTTAGGGTTTCAAAAAAGTGAAGCTAGAGGGTTTTGTCACTTTTTTGTTGTTTGCAAACCTTTGTTTCTGCAGAGTTGTCTCCCGTTTCAGCCTGCATTTTACAACTGATTGACCTTCATGCCAAAGTGAATGTTGTTTTTCATTCTCCATACCAAGATGAGCTCACATGTCAGTTTTTAGGTCCTCATGACTTGATTTTCTATTTTTAACAGATCAAAACCAAATGCAATTTCTTCAGTTTTGCACTGAAACCTATTTGAGAGGCCAACTTTGAGCATCAATATCTTTTGATGGGAGATGATTCATGGAAATTATTCTCACAAACATGTTCATTATGCCAAAATATGCTAGTGTGTCTAGTGGAAACTCGCTAGGAGTTCATTTGCTATTTTTCCAACGAGGTGATCTCTTGGGTTTTAATTAGTTCAGAACAGCTGATTGTTGTAGAAGGTTCAATTGAGCAACTTTGATAGTTAATAACTTTTGCATCATGATTGATTTCTCCAATCTATCTTTTTTATTCAATTCTCAGGATGGATGTTTACAAGTCTTAAGTTTTTATAGCTTCACGAGGTCATTTTCCTAGTTTTCAGAGGCGATTCTGGAGCCCACCGAGCAAGTTTTCACCATTTTTAAAATGTACCTGAAAGTGAGTTTTAATGCAAACCCATTTCATCTTTTCACCTTTGTTGCATTCAGAAGTTGTCTTAGGACAATTTGAGCATGGAAGTTGTTTGAAAATGAATTTTTTTTTAGTCAGGCTCACAAGGGACCCGACATGCATCACATGATTTGAGGAAGCTGACATGTGAAGATAATCTTCAACTTGATGTCTCCTGAACCAAAGTTGATGAATTCAACTCTTCCAGTAAAGATGCAATATGGGATCAAAATCTTTTCATTTGGCTCCCATACTTGTAGCTGTGTGAGGCAACAATGGGTGAGTTCTTCAATATGGACCTTTCAATGGAAAGTGTTTCCTCTGCTTGTTTCCACAAATTTTAAAGTTACATAGTGTGCACACCAAGCCACTGAGTTAAAGCAGAATCCCATACAAAAACTACATGACAATTATGGAAGACAAAGACATGCAAAATCATTCATAACTGCAATAAACAATATAAAGGATGAAAATCAAATGGTGCTCAGCTCAGGGAGAACTGTTAATGCGGTAGTTCAAATTACATATTGTGTACTATGCTGTGAATTAGGGTTTGTGAATGAGCTATTAAATTCTTCTCCAACAAAATACGAAATGTTATTGTTCAATGCTTCTTTGGTTTTGTGAGGGTTCCATTGTATTATTTGAAGGGAAAGCTCTAATGCATTTCAACACATTTTAATGGTTAGTTGAAAACTTTATAGGAAGCCACTATTTCCCAAACCCAATGAAGAGATCTAAATGATGACGATCAAAGTAATAGCAATGAGCATGAAAAAAATATATATGTTGAGAGCTTTAGAAACTTGCAAGCAAATGCAAATGGTGAGTGAAGGGTGTGACCATCATGTGTTGAAAATACTTTAGAAACTCCAATCAAATGCAGTGAAATGAGAATGCCATGAGAAGAGGGCAGTGGTATGCACATGATCGATTTGTGTTGAAACACTTCAAAAAAATTTAGCAAATGGAAAGAAAAACCAATGATTTGTAATGGGGGACACCATGGGAAAATGTAATCTCATGGAATGCCATGATAACAACATACACACTAAGTGAGATTGTTAAAAAAATTAAAAACTTCTCAGCAAACACATTTGGCATATGTAGGGAGAGAAAATCCAGGCGTGTGGAAAATGAAATAGAAGTGAGTAGAAGTGAGAAAGTGAGAAAGGTTTGTAAGTTTCATACAAATATATGTGTTGAAAACATATTAAAAACTTATAATAAAATGCAGCTGGTAATGTTTGCTATTGACAGAGGATGCCATCAGCCAAAATGCAAAAAGCTCGATATGACAGAGATAGGGCATGCAAACTATTTGGTCATACATATCTCCAACGTGAATGCAATATGAAGAACACACTAGCATTACAGATGTGAGTAAAATTTTTGTTGACCAAACTTTTGAAACTTCCAAGCTTGAAATAGAAATGAATGAAACCCGCACCATCATAAACATGGAGCAGAAAATGGCTCACAAAATGAAAAATTCCAATAGCTAGAGACACGCACAAGACAGGGCATTTACATCCATCAAAGCACAAGGATGGACACCATAGATGGAAACATGAAACACACAAAGATTTGATAAATCCTCAAACAAAATGTGAGAGATGGGGCACCAAACCTACTGCAATGAATACACACAAAATATATTTGTTGAAAAAAGCTTTATTCAAATGCAAATGGAGGAGCATGCACAGCTATCAAAGCCTTGAATGCAAAAGTGGGTGAGGCTGTATGAAGGGTGCTACAATATATGTGATAGGAAAGGAAAGCAACCATCAAACCAATAGAGGACATTGTACAAAGAATGCATAAAATGCAAGATTGTTCACAAAATGAAGCTCGCTTTTGTTTGAGCCTCTATTTGCATCTATCAAATAATTAGGAATGAGGCACTAGTCGAGGGAATGGGTGTCCATCAAAGCATCTATAAACTGATAAAGTCTCAGGGAATGCAATGATGGCAGTATACACAGAGATATGTGTGAAAGGGTTGTAAAAAATTTCAAATACTACGAAAGAAATAGAAGCAAACATAAATAGCAGACTTTGTGCATATTGAATGGAGGCATTTGCAACCATCAAACTAGTTATAGGGCCTCGTGAATGTCAAGCATAAGTTACAGAGAAGAGAATAAACTTGCCGCCATAGCCAGAAGAAATGCAGCCGAGAGGGGTGAACAAAGATTAGGGCATGTGAAAAGATGCAGATGGAGATCCGACGGTGGAGAACAAATATCAGAATGCAGCTTCATCGTAACCATTTCTCACCATTTCATAGCTCAAACATGCATACCATTTAACTATCGTGAAATGGCGAAAATTGGACACATGGCACGTGGGTCCTAGGAGGAAGAGTAAAGGCGCGATAATATTTTCCCCATGAATTCATTAAAGAAGAGCTCTGTTCATTTTTTAAAAGGAAAAAACACTTGCAAATAAGTGTTGCTCACATGGGTGTTGGGAATAAATATGGTGGGCCTGGGGAATAAATTTTTCATTTTCCTGATGATAAGTTCTAAAATGAAAAGACTTTCACTTTGATAAAGTGAAATAGAATATTGAATGAAAAATATTTTATTGCATGGAGAGAAATATTTGAAATAAAATGTCTCCACCGTGAGTGATTGAAAAGCCCTTAGTTGAGGTAAAAATAAAGTGGAAATTGTACGGGCATTTGTTAAATAACCCATAGCGAAATGTTTAGTATTTCACTATAAAGTGAAATAAGGTAAAGTGCATAGGTAAGTTATATGGGAGAGTGAATTAAATATTCAATAAAATGTTATATGCAACACCACACAGGTAAAAGAATAAAAGTGACATGGACATAAATTGACCTAGACCTGGCATGTGAAAATGCATGAGTAAAGTGAATAAAATATTCACTTCTTTATTTTTCCATGAAATAATAAAATGAAATCAAGCATAAAAATTAAATTTATAAAACTTTAATATGTGAAGGAAAAATACAATGTGCAATTCATGCAGATAAATAAAAGAGCTGAAACAGAAGATTTTCACGAGCAAGGCTATTTTTCAACAGCTGAGTGAATTTGGAGATTCTCCACATGGGCAAGTTTTCTATTGCAAGACAACTTGGACAAAGGAAAATGAAGAGGCAAATTCAGTTACAGAGAGAGGAGAGAGGATTTTCTGTTATGGATCAATGGTGAAGAGGATTCCAGATGGCATCTCCGGATCAACTTTAGGGCTTCTTCTGAATCTTCTCTTCTTGTCTTGTCTTGTCTTGTCTTGTCTTTTTCTATTTTAGAGATTAAGTTCTGGTTCTGAGGTTTTTGTATGGGGCTGGGTAGATAGAGAAATGTCAAGTTCTGAGTCATAATATTGAGTTTGTAAGCTGTAATTTCTAATTTTATGAGCAAAATACAGTCAGTTTGTGCAAAATAAATCATGAAAGTGTGTTCACATTCATGAATATCTTCAAATTGTCTCCATACTTGTACAGTTTAATCATATGAATTCAATAATACAAAGTATCTTTGAGTTTGTCATCTCAAATTTCATGAGATTGTGTTATTTGTTTATGGGTCTATTTCAAAGAAATGGTTAAATACTTTGAGCGGATAATAGTGATTTCAAGTGTGCATGTTGGATTTGGTAAGGAGAGTTTGATTGATAGTATGAGTGGGATTGTTGGTGTAAGGCACTAACAGTTGATGCAAGGAATTAACAATTTAAATCCACTGGTTGGATGTCATTTCCTGATGAATTCTTTTTATGTGTTTGACTCCATGGCCTAGAATTAGGCACTGATTTATCTTGCAGCTTAGTGCATTCTCAAAAACATTTTATAAATTTAGAATCATTTTAAATCCCTATGTGTTATAGTGTTGTAGTTATCTCATGCTCCAAATAGTTGATATTACTGATGAACAACCAATTCTATTTAGTATTATCCTATTATGTTGAGCTATTAAATGAGATTATCTTTGTTGTTAATGTTGTTTATGATAATAGTGCAAAGATTGTAAAAGAATTAAGGGATCACCCTCTTAGGTCTTGCGGATCCCAAAGTGTAGGAGGCTTTTTAAAGTCCTCATCAGTTGGTCCAGGTCCTTCGAGCTGCCCTTGATTAGAATTGGAAATTCCATAGGTAGATTAGAAGACAAACCTGGTTGCAATAAAAACAAGCCAACAGCCCTGAAGTCGATGCACATCCTCCATGTTCCATATTTCTTTGGAACCAAAATGATCAGAGAACCACAAGGTGATGTGCTTGGACAAATCAATACTGTTCCAATGAGCTCCTGAACTTTCTTTTTGATTTCTCTATTTTGCATGATAGACAAATGGTGCATGCCAATATTAGGTAGTGGTGCATCCTGCTGCAATTGAATTTCATGTTGAATATCTCTTTTAGGAGGAAATCCTTTTGGTTCTTGAAACAAGTCATCATAAGCGAAAACAACTTTGACCAATTCAGCCTTATGTTTAGGATCACTTCCTTTAAATACCTCAGATGTTTCATCTTCTTTTGCCTTAACAAGCATTAACACAACGTTTTTACTGGAGTTCACCAATCTTTTCATTTGACCAACATTAACTAATGCAAGACTAGTTTTGACTTTGTGTGCACGTACAATATATTCAATCCCATCCTTAAATAGGTGATACTTGTTTTCCTCCCTAAAGAAGATAGCTTTACAACCGTACAAATATGGACTTCCTAACACAAGTCCACAAATATCTAAAGGTACAACATCCGCTACAATGTCATCTTTAAAGTTTACTGTGATTGCAAAACTAAGCTTACAATGTTTAGTGACTTGTAACTATGCATCATTACAAACCCATCCTAAAGGGTATGGCTTCAGATGAGGAGCTGTAGTTAGATTTAGCTTTTTAACAACCTCTTCAGATATGAGATTAACTTGTGAACCCATGTCAAATAAAGTATCAACCTTAGTGTGTTTAGTTATCACACGGGTATGAAATAGTTCATTCCTCTACTTATCTACTTTAGGTTGCTTACTTGTACTTGCAAAAATAGTTGATTTAGATGCAAGAGATATACCTTTGTTTTTACCTTGAATCCCAGTGGTGGTTATCTTTGTCTCATCCCCAGAATTAGATCCAAGATCCTGTTGTGTTACAATAGCTGTCTTTTGTTTCCCTTTGTTTCCACCATACCTCTTTGGCCTAAGTTTTGGATGTAGTTTCCATCACTTAGAATCTTCGTGTCCTTCTTTCTTAAAATGAGAACAAGTGGGTTTTTCACCCTCTTTCTTTATTGTGGCTATCTTTTTTCCCTTTCCTTTATCTTTACCCTTAGGTTTCCCCTCAAACTTAGATGGTTTCTTTGAGAAATTATCACTGAAAGTGTTCTTACCCCTTGACTCTAAATGAGTGGCTTGGACTAACACTTCATCCAAATTATTAGGACTCAACATTAGAATAGTATGTCTTAGGTAAGAATGTAAACCACCTATGTACTTGAGTAATGTATCTTGAGTATACAATGGAACATTTAAAGCAATAACCCATTTTCTAAACTCATGAGTGTAATCTTGGACAAAATGATCCTTACCTTGCCTAAAGGCTTTCCAATTCATGGTTAATTGTTGCATATAACCTAAAGGATAAAACTATTTTTTAAGGGCAACAATAAATTCCATTGAAGTCATATTGACCTTACCATGGCGAGCAATTTCCTCTCGAGTCCTACTCTCCCACCAGGTGAGAGTTTCTACCTCCCAACCAGAGAGTGGCTAACTGGATCATAGAAGCATCTTCTATTAGGCCTTGAATCCTACAATAGACTTCTACCTGCTGGATCCAATCATCTAAATTTTTGCCATTTAACTCACCACAATACTTAGGAAATTCAAATTTTACATCAAGTTTAATAATAGGCTTAGACTTGTTTTTGAAAGGATTAACAGTAGTAGAAGAGGGAGAAGAAGAAGGGGAAGATGGAGAAAAAGGAGAAGACGAAGGAGATGGAGCTTTTGGATCTTTCTCTTCTTTGTCCTTTTGATCTTCCTTCTTTTCTTGCTTCGACGAATCTCCCTTTTCACGCTTCTTCTTTTCCACATACAACTCTTACACCATAGCCTTCATTTGGAGGAAGACTCACTGGAAAGACTTATCATCAAGCTCTTCCTCAGTGCTTTTCCCAACTTCAGTTTCATCCATTGTTGGCGAAGTCCTTCATTTTCCAATCTCAGGATTGTATTCTTCAAATTTTCCTTTGCCTTGTTGAAGCTTTGAGTGTGTAAGCATTCAAATCTTCAATAATAGTCAAAACACAACTCTGATACCAAAATTGATCTGTTTTAAGGAACTATGATAGTTTCTTTGAATGCTTATGTTAACAATTACAAACCAAAGGTGCTTAATTAAAACTTAACACACAACAAAATTAAATTTACGAAATTACAAAGAGATCAAAGAAAGAACATAATGAGAGAGAGAAAGAGAGTGCAAATGAAATTGATAACGAAGTTCATCATTTGAAGCGACTACGTCTTCGAGCCCCTCTCCAATGAGTGGATCGATCCAATTATTCCTCCAAAAATTTGGTTACATTTGTTGGCAAAACCTCCCCTTGGTTTACAAAGAAATTTACAAATTCACTTCCAATGTGCGTGGAAACAAGCCTCTCCAAAAGCACGAAAATACAATAATTCCTCCAAGGAAAACAATCTCTCACACTTGCAAAATTCTTCCAAAATCACTTGCTTTCACACCCCAATTCTAGCCCTTTTTCTATTACATTTTTTTCCAAAATTGGTGTAAAACCAATTAACTACCCAATCTCCCTTAGAGAAAATTCCAATAATATGCCCTTCTTATGATTCCCAGAAGGATAATATCCCTTCAAGATAATTTCTTTTTCCATTTGAATGGTTACAAAGGGATTTATTCCCTATTAAGTTAGGGATGTAGTTTGAATGAAGTGTTGCAAGTAGAAAAAATATTGACAGGATTGGGTACCCATTTAGGATCGAGCTACCAAACTTAAACTCCTACTTGTATAAAATAGGTACCCATCTTCAAATGGGTACACATTTTAAAATGAAATAGGTACCTATTTTAAAATTGGTACTTAAGGCATTTTATGGCAAAAATCATTTAAGTTTTAGAGAGAATGGGGGGTGGTGGTCCCACCACACTCCCCTCCTCTTTATCTCCTCCTATTAAAAGGGGATGCATTATATTTAAAGAGGGTTACCCCCCAATACCATGGGTGGCACCCCACTTAATGTGGGCCACCCCCCATGGATGGGTGGGGCCCATCTTAAATGTTTTATTATTATTTATTTATTTTATTTAAAAATAATAACTGCCACTTGTGCCATTAATGGCCTACCATGTGGAGGGGTGACATGTCGCCAGTTTTTAGGAGCTGATTGGGTGGTGACTAGGCGTTGACGTCATCATTGCAACTTTGAACCAATCTTTGACCTTCCATAACTTCGCCATACAGACTCCGTTTTCTGTGAATTGAACTTTCTCAAAATCATGATGATGAGCACTTCATAATGGTGCTAACTTTGACCAATTTTGATGACTTTGATTTTGGCCCCTTTTTTTTCTAGCCTAGTTCTGAGAGTTGACCAGAGGTTTTACCATATATATCTTGAGCTCTAGGACTCCAATTGACTCTGTTTGAGCTGCATTGGAGTTAGGGTCCCGAGCACTTTCTGATGATGTTGCAATTGGAGAAAAATGGAGAATTTCAAAATTGACAAAAAATCCTCTGGATCAGATGGCTTGGATGGGAAAATTTTAGGGGCACCACCAGTGGGTTAGCAACCTCCACAATAGCCTCCAGTTCAACAACAACCAATGTAGTAGTAGGTAGGATAGTAGTAGGTAGGATAGCAGTAGGCAACACAACCACCACTATTGGGGCCAGATCCCTGAGATATACAAATTTAACAGCTGCAATAGTAGGTATAGGTCCTTACGGGTGAGTGAGATCAGGCTCGACAAATTTTTTTGGTAGTTATTGGTGAGAGGGATTAGGAATAGCAACAGGTTTTAGCCATTACTATGGAGAAAGATCATGTGAGGAAATAGGTATAGGCTGTGATTTCCTAGAGAGATCAAGAGATCAGTCACCATCAACAGTTGGAGGCGATGACAACAGCTACATAGGGCAAGATTGTATCTACCATGCTATACAAAGAGGGTGTGACTAAGGGTGCCTATTAGAGGATGCATTATCATAGAGATGTTCTGCTAACACTTAGATAGCTTGAATACTCACAAAGGAGTGATGCATGACCTAGGGTTGAGGATCAGCCAGAGAGACAGCTCAGAGAGGGGAGCAACCATCAGGGCTAGCTTGATTGTATAGACACTTTTTTTGACTTGTTGCTTGATTCTTTCATACATATATACATTCATGGGATCCTTTTTGATAGCCTCATGGATATTGTATTTATGATCAATATACATACATTGATGTAGATATTGTACCATGATAGTCATTTATATATATATATATATATATATATGATAGGGATTCATGATGTGATGTGTTCACTTTATTTCATGTCTATGAGTGTATGGTTGCATATGCTATGATATGTGATATGATTATATGTAAGGATGCACTTTATTTATGTATTCATATGTAATATGGGATGAGATGAGATGTAATGGATGCAATGTTATATTCTTTTTCAGTATATTTTCATGATACGCCATGTGATATGATATGCTATGATTATGCTATGCTTGTGCAAATGATATGGAATGCATTTGTTTATGTGTATTTCCTTATGCAATTTTTAGGATGTGATGTATGCATGTGGATGTATGGATGGAAAATGTAGATGTTTATACTTATGATATGATAATACGATGCATGTTTATGATATGTGATGCAACGATTTAAGATGTTTAAAATAACAAATCTATACTATTCGTCACAACTTAAATGATAATGATGATGCAAGATGGACGTTTATGATATGCTATGATTATGAGATGTATGCATGTTGATGATTTGTGGATGTAGGATGGTTGCATTTGATGATGCTTTTTTTGACTTTCATGATACCGGGTTAGCGTGGAGAGAAGATAGAAGAAACAAGATGATCGACCATTGATTGTGATGATTTTCTTCAATAGATCCAACAAGTCTATGATCAACCAAGACTTTATTAGATATGGTGATGAGAAATGTATGATGATGATGATGATGATGATGATGAATGCATGGTGATTTTATCATTTATTGAGATTGGTATTTTTTGTTATTCCTTATTTTTTGATATAACACATATACAAAATGCATCAAGGTATTAATAACTAGGATGATGTTGTATCTAGTGTAATGGAATTTGAATCTACTAACAAATATGATAGTTCTTGTTCACATCTTGACATACAAAAACCTCGTTAGAATGTAAGGTAGAAGCCTAGAATACATTGGACCAAAGCATATGCAATAGTCAACAACATACTTCGAACAACTTCCCTACACAAAACTAAGTGAGTATGCACCAAGATTATTTTACAAGAGTATCCACAAGCACAACAAATGAAAGATAATGATCAATGCCCCATTCCTTTCTCTCTAAATATTTTTAGATAGACATCATCAAGAGGTCCTCAAAATGGGTCATTAAGATAAATCATAAGAAAAGATCAACTTAGACAAACAGTTAGTGTTATCTATATCTCTTGCAAGTTTATTTTAGCTAAGGTGATTTCTAATTCTGATGTCCATCAGAGGAAGGATACATCCTAGGACATGTTGATCAGATGATTGTTTGATGTTAGGATGATGATGAGCTTTATGATAATCCGTTGATATAAACTTCACTGATGCATTTAACCATGATCTAGAATTGAGATTTTGACACTTAGGTTCTCACTTTACGACTTGCAACACTTTTTTTCTATTTGTTTTTCCAAAGGTTGAAGGTGAAAATTGATTTATTATGAGAGGAGGTTTATTGCAAGTGAAAGTGAGATGGGGTGGATGGTTTTGGATTTTCTTGGAATATTTCAATGTTTTTGGTATTTTGAAAATGTTTTGGAGGCCGTTTTTGGTCTTTTTGAAATTTTATGCAAATGTTTATGTTTTCAAATTTTTTAGGCTATTTTAGATATTTTTGAATGTTTTCTAATGTTTTTGGATTTTCAATCTTCAATTTTTTTTTGTGTTTTCTAATATTTGAATGTTTAGGGGTTTTCAAAATATTTGGATGTTTTTGTGTTTTCTAAAATTTGAATGGTTAGGGGTTTTCAAAATATTTGGATGTTTTTTTGTTTTCCGATATTTGAATGTTTAGGGGTTTTTCAAAATATTTGGATGTTTGTGTTTTCTAATATTTGAATGTTTAGGGATATTCCAAGTTTTCCAACCAAGAACCTAACCTAAAGACCTATCTTAGGGGTCTCGGGGGTTGATCAAAGATAAGCCTTTCCTATGTTATACATGTAGAGACCATGTAGTTTGACCAACTCAACTTATTGAAGATTAGATATGAAAAATTGAGGAATGTCAGTTTATTATGACATACTCCTAAAGGACTAACCTAAGGTGTCTCGGGGGCACACCAATGATGGCCTTACCTATGTTCAAGCTCAAAGATGACATAGTTCGACATGGTACTATTTTTGGATTTTTGATGTTCGACCTTTTTAGGGATTTTGATGTGTTTTGGATGTTTTGGATTTTGCCTTTACAATTTTACAAATATTTTTGGATTCTTGCTATACATGATTTTTCAAATGTTTTTGGATTTTTTGATGAATGTTTTACGAATGTTTTTGTTGTTTTTGATGAGATATTTCTGATAACCTTAAGATCTACAAGAACCTGATACGATCCATAATGAATTTCCCCCAACATGACATGTTAGACTACCTCAATATAGGTAGGAAAAACTAACATTTTGAATATACCAAGTAGTACTAAAGGGATTGTGATACTTCACAACATGAAGCTATGATAAGGACGTGGATAGGTGATGGATGAATAAATAGGATGAAGGATGTGATGGATGAAGGGTGATACAAAGAATGATAGGATAAAGAGCCAAAGAATATATAGAGGTTCTTTTATTTATGCGATGCACCTATTTGTCAGGTTTTCACCAAGGTACTTGTCCAAAGCGCCATCAAAGTGGTTTTCACTAGAGGATGGTTATTTTTCTTTAATTTTTGAATCCTTTTTCTCTTTTTTTTTGGATTTTGATCATTCTTTTTATTTTTTTGTATTTTCAAATTTACACCCTTCAAGACTAGGCATAAAGATTTTTAAGATGAAAGCTATTAGTTGGTTCGAACAAGGATTCTCCTTGAGGGGTTGATAGTTGGTATGCTCTTGACCCATAGCTTGTTGTGATGACAAAGGGACCCAACCAATTAGGCTCAAACTTCCCTTTGTTGTCTTGATCTGGAAGGTTCTTTTGATTCTGCTTTAGGAAAAGATCCTCTACCTAGAAAGAACACCATTTGATCCTCTTGTTATAGCTCCATTTAAGTCGGTTTTGATATACTTGCAATTGATTGAGTGCATCAAGATGACACTCATCCAAAAATTCTAACTCGTTCAACCAAGATACTCTATATTCTTCATCAGTGATCAAGTTCTTTAGTGACATTCACAATGATGGGAGCTCAACCTCAATAGGCAGGATAACTTTAGATCCATAGACTAGGGAGAAAGGGTTGCACCTATTGGCATGCATATACTAGTTCAATAAGCCCAAATAGTGATATTTAGTTGTAGATGCCAGTCATGGCCAACTTCATTGACTATTTTCTTTAGGATTTTCAAAATGGTTTTGTTCGTAGCCTCAACTTGACCATTTCCATAGGGATAATATGGGGTAGAGAATTGGTGTTGGATGTTGAATCTTTGACATAACTCTTTCACATCCTAATTCTTAAAGGGGGTTCCATTATCTAAGATGAGGGTTTGTGGAACACCATAATGGAAGATTAGATAGTTCAAGATAAATTTAGCAATTTTCTTCCTCATTATGTAGGTCATAGGAATGGCTTCAACCCACTTGGTAAAATACTTAGTGGTTGTTATGATAAAATTGTGGCCATTGGATGAGGTTGGGGTGATTTTTCCTATGAGGTCAAGTCCCCACTAAAAGAAAGGCCAGGGTGTGATCATTAGTTACAACTCTTGAGCTAGAGTATGAATTTGATTCCCATGTTGTTAACATTGGAAACATTTCTGCACATACAAATGAGCTTCCCTTTCCATGGTTGGCCAATAGTACCTTCTCCTCAACAATTTATTACCTAAATTCATAACATTAGAATAGGACCCACATATTCCATTGTGTACTTCTATTAAAATGGTTAAGGCTTCCTCTTGGTCAAGACATTGTTGTAGCATCCCTTCGATGCTTCAACAGTAAAGGGTATCACCTAGGATCACAAATCGGGATGCCTTTTTAACAAAGGTATTTTTAAGGTTCAAGGTGATATCAGATGGGAGGGTTCCTCTGCTTAGGTAGGTAAAGATATCATGGTACCATAGGGATCTAGGATCAAAAATGACACACGCAAATTCCAATTCAGGGATCTCAAAAGTTTGTACAAGAAGTTTTTCTACCAAGAATTCACATTGGGGGACTTTGTTCAACATGTCTAGTAGTGATTCGATTGTTTCCATGGTTTTTGTTGCTCTATTATTCATGTGAGGAATCTGCTCAAAATTTATTTCTATAAAAAGGTCTTTGAGAATTTCCACCATCTTTTTGTAAGGAGTGAGCTTATCATCCTTATTTTGATAGTCATCATTGACTTTGTTGATAACTAGTTGTGAGTCTCCACAGACTTTGATCTCTTGTATATGTCATTGAACCGCTGTCCTTAGATCTGTAATTAGGGATTTGTACTTAGCAATGTTGTTAGTGCAAGGGAATGATAGTTGGTATGAAATTGGAATACAATCACCTTGAGGGGTAATGAAAAGAATACCTGCTCCTGATCCATGTTGGGTAAATGATCCATCAAAGTACATCTTCCATTGAGCTATGAGATTGATAAGGAACACTGATTCATCAGGGAACTCAGATATCAAAGGGTTCTCAACATAGATAGGTGCTTTTGCTAGTTGGTCTATGATCAGTTATCTTTTTATTTCCTTGCACTCTACATACTCTATGTTGAACTCTGTTAAGATCATCACCCATTTGGACATTTGCCCTGTGAGAGTTGCTTTGGATAATAGGTATTTCAATGGGTTGATTTTGGCAATAAGTTGGATTTGATGTGACATCATGTAGTGTCTAAACTTTTGTGAAGAAAAAAATACTACTAAGAATGCTTTCTCAATGGGTGAATAGTTCATTTCATAACCCACCAAAGTCCTACTGATATATTAGATAGCCCTTTCCTTTTTGTTTTCATCATGTTGTGTCAGTAGAGCTCCTAGTGCCTGATGTTGTTGAGATATACAAAATCAATAGTTTGTTTGGTATTGGTGGCATGAGCATTGTAGGTGTTAGTAGATAGTTTTTGATCTATTAGAAAGATTTATCACACTTCTCATCCCACTTATAAGTTATCCATTTATGGTGAAGATGTGAAAAGGGGTGGATTTTATCTAATAGTTGGGCTATGAACCTCCTGATGGAGTGCAATCTTCCTTGTAACCCTCCCATTTGCTTTAGTGTTTGCGGTAGTTCCATGTCTAGGATGGATTTTACCTTTGATAGATCAATTTCTATCCCTCTTTGTGAGATGATATAGTCAAGGAGTTTCCTTGATGTGACCTCAAAGACACACTTTTTTGGATTTAGCCTTACCTTGTATTCTTCTAGCCTGTCAAAGATGGGTCCTAAGACTTGTATGTGCTCACTTCTTTTCTTTGATTTTTCTAAGATATCGTCCACATAATCTTTGATTATTTTGTGGGTCATGTCATGAAAGATGAATTTCCCTTTAATAGGTTACTCCTACATTCTTTATCCCAAATGGCATTACATTCCAACAATAAGTTCCCCATGGACAAGTGAACATATTTTTGTGTTGATCCTCCTTAGAAATCATGATTTGATTGTAGCCTGAAAAACCATCCATGAGTGAAAACATTTCATGCCCAACTGTAAGTACAATGAGGTCAATATTAGGAAGGGGGAAATCATCCTTTAAACATTCCTTGTTTAAGTCTCTAAAATCAATGCATATTCTGATGCCCCCAGTGGGTTTTGAGACTAGTACTAGGTTTGAAACCCACTCAGGATAATCTATTGATTGGATAAATCCAACGTCAAGAAGCTTTTGTAACTTGAGTTTGACCAAGAGAACTATCTGAGGGTGCATCTTCCTTAATTTTTGCTTGAATGGCTTTGCTTTAGGATAAACGACTAAGTGATGCACAACCAATTCTAGATTGAACCTAGGCATATTTGTGTATGACCATACAAAGTTAGCTCTATGCTCTTTTAGGAATGCTACCAGGTTCTTATTTTGTTCGTCCAACAAGGATTCGACATAGAAAGTGATCTTAGGTGCTTCTTCGATACCCACATTGATTGGTGTGGCCTTTTCTGCTAGTAATGCTGATTTCTCTAGATTCATTACACTAAGGGGGAGATTAATCCCTCATCCTTGGGTGCCTCAGAGAGGTTTTGACTGTCGGATGCATCTTCTATTTTTACTTTTTAAGGATAAAAAAGTGCCATAGTGTGGTTTTCACTTAAATATTTGCATGTTAGTTGGATTTCATCAATTTTACAACTGAAGGATTCAATCATCTCCCCATAGTATGCCTCTATATCTAGCTCTATGTCAAAACCTACTTTGTGATCTGCCCATGGTAAGTTGTCATAGAGTCCCATGTCAATGAGTTGTGGTTAGACTAGACATATTTAAGTTGGTTGATTGCTCAGATCAAAGGATGTAATGGATATCATGAACAGGGAGTTGTTTTCAAATAGGTCGGCAACAACAAGAGGGAAGTCATCTAAGGTCATATCACATGATGTAGGTAACCAAAAGGAAGCCTCGACTCATTTAGTAGTACCTTTTCCAATAAGGGTGACCTTGCTAGTAGTACAACCTAGGCCAAGATTCTTTAGTCGTTTCTTAGGAATTATGGGTTCTAGTAAACCATTATAATTTTTTCCTAGCTTCTCGTTCTTGTTATATCCCATTTCCTTCATGAGCTACAAGCCTTTGTTATCATCTTCTATAGGAAGAGTGGGGACATATCATTCATATTTAAAGAGGAGTTTAGAGATATGGTTCTCATTGACATCTTCTTGATTCAAATCCCCCCACTTGGTGAAGGTAGTAGCTGAAATCTTGATATTTTTAGGCTCATTGCTATATCCTAGGTAGTAGCTGCCATCTTGATAGTTTTAGGCTCTTTGTTATCCAGGTAGAGCTTCTTGTTCTTGTTATATCCCATTTCCTTCATGAGATACAAGCCTTTTTTATCATCTTCTATAGGAATAGTAGGGACATGTCATTCATATTGATAGAGGAGTTTAGAGATATGGTCCTCATTGACATATTCTTGATTCAAATTCCCCCCACTTGGTGAAGGTAGTAGCTGCCATCTTGATAGTTTCAGGCTCTTTGCTATTAGCTATAGGTTTCCCATGAGATTGAGGAGAAATAGGTAGCTCTCCCAAGACAAAGGTGTTCTTCATTAGCTTATAGTTCCCACAACCATCATCCTAGATCACTACTTTTATATCAGGTATGTTCTACACAATTTCCTTTGTTTCAAAAGTAGATGCAAGGGATGATTGGTCAACAAATGAGGTAGAAGGTGTAGGCCATTCGTCATTCTTGGGTATTTGGGGGATTTTATAGAGCTTGGCCTCAAGGTTTTAATAATAGTAAAAAGGCTTAGGATCTCCATGGATGATAATCTCTTTGCCCTCGAAAGGAAACTTCACACATTGATGATAAGTAGAGGCTACAACTTTTAGGGCATGGATCTAGGGTCGACTAAGCAATATGTTGTAGGGAAGATGGACAGGTCTAACACTTGGCATGTAGTTTCTATGATGAGATGGACCACTTGGATGGGTAGTGCAAGGATGCCTTGTGATACCTATTCTTGGTTGTCATATGCCTTGATGGTGGTACTTCTTGCCTTCTCAATAGTATCCTCTAAATAGCCCAAATTTTTGATTAGCTAAAGGGTGCAAATGTTCAATCCAACACCTCCATCTAGTAAGACTCTCTTGACCTTGTTCTTATGAATGATAACCTCAAGGTGTAAAGCATGGTTATGAGATGGTTGTGATGGTAGGTATTGCTTTGAGAAGGTGAGAAGATGATTAGAGATATGGCCTACCATAGCTTGAAATTGATCGGTATCAATATCCTTGGGAATAGATGACTCTGATAAAGATTTCTCCAAGATTTCCCAATGCGTAGGTGACAACCTTAACAGTTCTAAGATTGATATCTGTGCAGAGGTCTTCTTAAGCTACTCTAAGAGATTGTACTTGCTGCTGACTGAGTAGGTTTTTCCCTATATTGGGGTGGGACTCCTTGGATGGTGACTTTACCATGTTGTGTGGTGACTCCACACTCTGCACTATGCCCTTTGATGGTGATGACAATCATGACACTATCACAATGATGAATACCATATTTGTCTTATTAATATTAGAGGATATAAGTTCAAGCTTGATCCACCATCTATGAGGAAGCATTTGATTTTATGCTTGTGAATGAAGGCTTCAAGATTGAGTACTTTATTATGGGATGGTTCATTGGATGGTAAGTTTTTTAAAGAAAAGATGATGAGGAGAGGAAAAATTCCTTATCATGACCCAAAATTGATTGATATTAATATTATTAGGGAATATAACCTCTTGTAATTCTTCATCTAAGATCTCCTTATGGACTAGGGAAGCCTTAAGGAGCTAAATGATGGATATGTGATGGATTTTTTGCAAGGTGATATAAGAAAATATACTTTGGATGTTTGAGAGGATGATGGAGGATGTCCTTGAGTGTTTATCCTTTCTTAGTGTGTGGTGACAACACAAATAGGACCTTTGTTTGTTATAGTGGCTACTTGGGATGGGCTTTCCTTAATATGACCGACTATAGAATCATATGATGGGGAGGCCTAGATATTGTTGGTGAAATTATTGGTGGTAACCTTGTTGGAAGTGGAGGCATTAGAATCATCATGTTTTGGAAAGGGGTATTTTTACTTCCCTAAATTTTCATTAGAGAATTTAGTGGGATGGACTTAAATTTAAATCTCACCTCTATCGATGAGACTTTGGATATGTTTTTTCAATTTCATACATTTAGAAGTTAAATAGCCTTTTACCTAATGGTATCCACAATATTATTTCTCCTTGTACCAAGTGGGTTTGGTTGGTTCTCACCATATGGTCTAGTCATAGGAAGTTTTATCAAGTTTGTTTGGACTAGTTTGTGAAGAACTATCTCCATGGGTTCACCTAGTGGAGTATATTTGTGTTTTGGAAGATTATTTTGTTTTGGATATCTTTTAGAATGGTGTGGAAAAAAGATTTTGGCACCCAAGGTTCTCTTGCACTTCTAGTGTTTTTCACCTAAAAAGGAGAGAGATGGGCCAAAATGGAAAATGTCCACACTCAAGACTAATGCAAGTATGAATGAAATATTCCTAAATGCATAAAACTGATAAATGATGTTGATTATGAATGTAAAACCTAAGAAATGCAAGTTTTTTGAAAACACATTGTGATATGCAAAATAGTCTAAGAATGCAAACAAATGATAACATAAATGAATGAAACTAGAGAGGTGAACCTAGAAACTAGAATGTGATGTAGAGAGGCTCTAGAATCCTACATAATTTGCTATTGAATCCAATTGGGACACTTATGCCAAGTTGGATGAATTAGTCCCATTTCAGGGAGATTTTTCTGGAATAGGTTTCAACTAAATGGGTATCCAAAAATCACTTTTCAAGCCTGGTAGTGGGACTAATTCTCCATAAATGGTGACTTAGTCCAATCTCAAGAAATTCAGGGTAGGAATCTAAAGCTTTCGGTCTACACTTCTCTTCTTGATAGGTGTCTGGATTTGATTCTACATAAATCAGACTATAAGAGGTCTCCAAGCTTCACTTAGGGATTTTGTTGACTTGAATGAATTTGATGGAATGTTGTTCTATAAGCCCAAAACTGCCTCAAGTAATTTGGTTGCCCAATCCTTCCTATGAAGTTGCATTATCTTTGCGAGGATGTTTTCAATTTCCCTATTGGTGAATTCCACTTGCATGTTTTCTTGAGGGTGATAAGGTGTGGAATTTTTTTGTCTGATACCATATTCTTAACCTAATTTTGTGATCAACTCTAATGAAAATTGAGGTCCTTGGTTTGTGACATTTTCTCTTGGAACACCATATCTTGTGAATATGTCTTCATAGAGAAAATTTTCCACATTCTCATCTCTTATAAACTATAAAGCCTTAACCTCTACCCATTTGGTAAGGTAATCTATGTAGATCGGTATGTACTCTTTGTTGTTTTATGTTTGTGAAATGAGACCAATGAAGTCTAATCCCCATTTGTCAAATGGTGCTATTACTAACTGTGGCTGCAATGGATTTTTTTTTGTTGGCCTTCCCATTCTTTGACATCTATCATAGCTCCTGGTATATTTCATTGCATCTTTATGAAGACTTGTCCAATAATAGACAATATTCAAAATTTTAATTGTTGTCCTCTTTACTACAAATTTTCCCCCACAGGGTTCATTATGGCATGCTCTGGGGATATCATATACTTTATCTTCTCAGATGCATCTTCTCAAATGCATCTTCTCATTATGTTGTTTGAGCCTGTGTAGAATATAAGTATCCAACTATCCATGAGCAGGGAAATTTTTTTGAACTAATTATATCTTTCCCCTTGGTGTGAAATGGGGTGGTGTCTTTCCTTCTACAAGATAGTTGGAAATATCTACATACCAAGGTGTATGTAGATATAGAGAAAATAAATTCTCATCTGGGAAGGAGTCATCAACATCTTCTTTTTATTTGATTAGTAGTCTAGATATAAAATATTCCACTTCATTGGCTTTACTTGGCTTATCTATAATGGTAATGTCAAATTCTTGCAGTAACAGTAACCACTTGCAAGCCTGCCACCAACCACGAGTTTATTCATGAGATACCTTATTGTTGTATGACTAGTGTGTATAAACATTGAATACCTTGTAGTGTAATGTTTGAACTTATTTATTGTATGAACCACTACTAATATCTCCTTTTCAATCACTATATAATTGAGTTCCACCCCTTGAAGATTCTTGCTGATATAATATATGACATATGCTTTGTTTCATTTCTTCTATCCTAGCACCGCTCCTATTACAAAATCAAAAGCATCCACAATGAATATGAAAAGGGAGATTCAAATTTGGTCCTCTCAAGACATGTGTCTTAGTTAGTGCTGCCTTGAGAGCTTCAAATGCAGTTTGACAAGCAGTTGTCCATTCAAAATCTAGATCTTTATATAATAGGACAAATAGTGGAGCAATAATTTTACTAAAATATTGGATAAATATTTTATAATATCCAACATCACAAAGGAAACTTCTAACATAATTTTGTCTCTGAGGCACAAGGAGTGTTGATATCACCTCAATTTTGTTGGGGTCTAATTGAATTCCTTCATTGGACACAAAATTTCCCAAAACAATCTCCTCAATCATCATCATGAAACATTTCTCATGACTCAGGGACAAGTTATTTTCTTGACATCTCTTTAGTATCTTCTCCAAATTTCCAAGTGCTTCATCATAGGTATTCCCATAAGTTGTGAAATAATCCATATAAACTTCCATAGAATCATGTGCAAAGTTTGATAATATGCTTAGTACTTCCCTTTGGAAGGTGGCTAGTGCATTACATAACCCAAATGACAAGAAACAATAAGCATATGTACCCCAAGGACATGTGAAAGTTTTCTTGTCTTGGTCTTTTGGGGCTATCTTATTTTGATTGGAGCAGCTAAATCCATCCACGAAGGAAAAATACTTCTTACCTGCTAATGAATCAAGTAATTGGTCAATGAATCGAAGTGGAAAGTGATCTTTCCTAGTTGCATCATTCAATTCAGGATAGTCTACACACACTCTCCATTTCCCTCCTTTCTTAGGAACAATAAATAGTGGAGATAACCATTGAATATCAAAGATGGGATAGATAAATCCTACATCCAATAGTTTTTATAATTCTAATTTGACCATCTCTAACTATAGGGTTCATTCTCCTTTGGGGTTGTCTAACTGGTTTGAAACCATCATTGATCTAAATTCTATGCATGCACAAGTCTGGGTCTATCCACTCCATATCATGGTCCTCCCATGCAAAGGTTGTTGCATGTGCCTTCAAGATAGTCAATAGTGAGGTCTATTGTGCTACAACTAGTTGACTATTTACATTCAATGTTTTTCCCGATATATTATCTAAAGTCAAGGATGATTCTTGAACGAATTTGTAGACACCTAAAATGACCTAGGCCCAAGCTTCATTTTTACCACTTTCATCCTAGCATAATTAAGTCATTTAATTATGTCCTTGGTCCACATTCGACTATTGATTAAATAATTCATAATTATTTAATTAATTCATGTCATTTATTCCTCATGATTATTATATAAATAATTTTTATTTATTTATCTATCGTCATTAATTATCTAAGTCTTCCTTTAATTAAATAAATTTCTTAATTTAATTTTTTCATTTATTCCTCATGATTATTAAATAAATAAATTTTATTTATTTATCTAATACGTCATTAATTATCTAAGTCTTCCTTTAATTAAATAAATTTCTTAATTTATTTAATTCCCCTTTTGTCATTTATTCCTCATGATTATTAAATAAATAAATTTTATTTATTTATCTAATACGTCATTAATTACCTAAGTCTTCCTTTAATTAAATAAATTTCTTAATTTATTTAATTCCCCTTTTGTCATTTATTCCTCTTGATTATTAAATAAATAAATTTTATTTATTTAATTACGTCACTAAGCAAGTCCCCTTCTTTTAAAAATTAAATAGATTCTAATTTATTTGATTTTTGTCCATTTTCTACTATAATTAAATAATTATTTTAATTATTTAATTATTCATTAACCTCTTCTCTCATTAAATTAAATAAATTTAATTTATTTAATTTGGTCCACTCTCTTGAATTTTGAATTAAATTATTATTTAATTCGAAATGATTCCTTTTGTCACATTCTTCTATAATCTAATAATATCTTTATTATTTAATTATTCACTGGTCATCTGGAGTAAATAAATTTTATTATTTAATTTCTCCAGCAACCTCTTTGTCCGTGCCAATCTTATCTTCCAAATTAATTCTTATCTTTTGACATCTCATTTAATTTCGGCCCTTGATTGAATTATCTTATAATTCAATCTTGGCCATTCATTTCTTATCATTGCCCTAATTTTGACCTAACCCTAATTTATACTACAACATTCAATCTCGACCATTGATTCTAGGGTATTTGTCATCTTCTCATCCTGGCCACACGTTCAAAATTGCAGTTTTTATAAAATGGCAATTTTGTTCTTATTCCAGGATCTCTCAGGCTCATTTCTGTTCATTTTAGGTTATGGTCATTGTCATTTGCAGTCATTGTCATTTTAGTGTGAAATCATTTCTTTTATACAAATCCTTCAACACTTGCATAGGGCTTTGTCATTTGTCATAGTTGCTCATTTGAAATCTGAGGGCATCTTTATTTACTGCAAGCTAGGAGGTGTAACAAAGGTGAAGCATGGAAGATGAAGACTTAGGGTAACTTTGTTCCTTTTGTTTTCATATTATTTCCTTTGTGCTTTGTTATTTCATTGGAATTTTAATGTTATTGTGCTAACCCCTCTAACAATGCTGATTTTCCCTTGATTACAAATGTAATGTCAAATCCTGCTATGTTTGAAATACAATGATGTGGTAACAAAGTATGGAAAATTTGAGTGACTCAAATGAATTGGAAAGGATTATATTCTTTAGAGGATCTTACAAAAAAGGTAGACAGTTATGATGTTGCGGGTCCCTATCATAGTTGTTTGACATGATGTTGGAAATAAGTTCATTTTCATCTTGGTTTTCTAATAATGGGTTGTGTTTAATAGTCATTAGATTTTGTAAGGAGTATTGATCCTCCTCATCTAAGGCTGGCTAGATAGTTTGTTCTAGGTCTGCATGTGGCTAGGCTGGTGGATAAAGGACTAATTTCTTAGTCACATTCCCATTGGAAATGATCATATTTCAAGACCTACAACCTATGAAGGCATCTGATGTTTCCAACCAAGGTCTCCCTAAGATGAGGGGATATCCTACAAGATTAGCTTTAGGTTGCAATACCATAAAGTTTGCAGGGTACTCCCATGAATCTAATGTTATTACCAAATCTTCAATGGTTCCCTTAGGTTTGATTGTTGGACCAACTGTAATATAGTAGGTGTAGATCTGAGCTCTATTAACTAGAACAATTTTATGGTTTCTTTGGTCATTAAATTAATAGCTAATCCTAAGTCAATCAAGGTGTTCTTAACAAGAGTGCCATTTATTTTGACATCCACTATAGGGCTCCCAAGATCTGCATACTTGGGGAAAGTTATGTTTCCCAACATAATGTCTACAGGTTATCCTAATACATGTATAGTCTGAGGGTATTTTTTCTTTCTTCCTAGATTTTTGAGGCATGTCTCTCTTACTATTTTAGTATAAATAGGAACTTCCTTAATAGCTTGGATGAGGGGTATTTTCATGCAAACATCCTTGACCTATCCCAATAGATCAATTTCAACTTGTGATTGCTTTTTTTGGACTATTAATCTCTTAGGGAATGGAGGATTTGGACTCATGGTTGTTGGATTGACCTGATTTGACTCAATTTCCTTAGATTTTTTTATCCATGAGCTCTTCTGGGAGTTCCTTATCAATTAATTCAGTGATATGTGGAGATGAAGGCCCTACTAACATCTTCCTTGATCTAAGGTGTACATCACTCACCTCAACCCCATAAGCAGGGTATTGCATGGTGTCATTAGCATAAGCCTATTGGACATGCTTATTATTTGGGTTAGGTGTAGGTTGTGTAGGAAATTGAGGTGATCTTGGTGGTGTAGGTGATAGGTTTAACATTATGGCTTTCTGTTGTGGTGATCAAGAGAAAGTAAAGGAACAAGAGGAGAAATGAGTTTTTTGTGAATAAGTCTTAGGTGCCAAAGATAAAAGAGAAAAAATGGTTTTTGTTTTGTTGACTCACGTGGCAAGTGAAAAAGAGAAAAAAATGGTCTCAGTTTGTTGACTCATGTA
Source organism: Sequoia sempervirens (assembly GCA_007258455.2). Lineage (NCBI taxonomy): Eukaryota > Viridiplantae > Streptophyta > Pinopsida > Cupressales > Cupressaceae > Sequoia > Sequoia sempervirens. The sequence goes on from VDFB02352945.1 coordinate 48,612, forward strand.
GCAAGAGGATGTCCAAATGTTATGGTTTTTGGTTTAGGGGGACTATAGAAGTCAAAGATATGGTTTTACCACATTGCAGAAAACTCAAAGTTTTAGAGCCACGTTGCAATGGCATTGGAGAATTTTGGGGTTTCCACTTGCATCTCCATTTACATAGCAAGCTGCATGCAATTACCTTCACAAAGTGACATGTATTCCAAGATCCTTAGAGATTTCTACATATAGGCATGTATCTTTTTTTTAATGTCATTTGTATATGACAAAATCTATAGAAGTTTCTCAATGGATAAAATTGTGTATGATGAAAACTATGGAGTAGCCTTTTCCTTTCCCTAATGTGTTTAAATAAGTTAGGTTGGCCTCTATTCATTTCTTTAAAATCCTAAGGTTTTAGGTTGTCATAGGAATGATATGTCTCTACACAACATGATGAATTTTACATTATGATAGTTCCATAATAGATTCAAACAACAGTGATATATTACAAGGGTCTCGAGATCATAGTGCCCTATATTTTTAGAAATAAAATGCATGAAAACATTGTATCAAGTATATGAAAGTTTCTTTAAGGATTTGCTAAGGAATTTGTGTTAATTGGTATTTCAATTCAGGTAAGGGAACTTGAAGTTGGTTCCTCCTCTAGTAAGGTAGAGAGAAAGAAGAGAAGATCAAAAGAAATTGTTGTTTTTACTCCTCCAACATGCAAGACTCTAAGAGTTGAAGGAAAAGGAAAAGAACAAGTGATTGTGGACATACCAGATGAGGAATCTGATAAGGAAACTGATGATACCCTTGGAAAGGACTAGAAACAACTGAACCAGTGCAAGTAAAGGAAATGATAGAAGAAAGTGAAGAAGAAGGCGATCTAACCAAAGAAGAGCTATTGTAGCTTATCCATGAGGAAAATGGAATGCAAAAAATTCTGAACATGTGGTCTATTAGACCTTTATATGAGCAGGACATGATATTAAGCATACTAAGTGCTCATTTTGTGCACAATCATATCCAATTGGAGAGTTTACATAATAAGTTTCCAGAAGAAATGATTGAATGCATCAAGGAAATCATGGACTCTGAGTCTCAGAACAAGGAAGAAGAAGAAGTCATCCTACACTTGAATAAGTAGTACAAATTATCACTTACTAAGATAAAAAGACACACGAATCAACTAAGGCAATGCATAAGCACACAAACAAAATTTATAACTACTGTCTTTGATGGCCTCATGCAATCAACAAGTACAAAGAAAAGATGAAACAAAACTGAAAAAAATTGGTTAGGATTTTAACATGTCTTAGGATCATGATGGTGCAATCAGTAAAATGATTCAACAATTGCAGATAGAGAATACAAATGTTCAAAACACCAGGAATAGGATTGTTGACACTTTTTGGAAAGTGAAGGACAACAGAATGCAGGCTAGAACAACTAATTGAGATACTGAAGAAGGGAGAAGTATTGGAAGATTCCTTCACCATTCCAGAATCCCTTATCAAGATTATCAACCGGACATCTGAAAAAAATAACATGATCATAATCACTAGAATTGCAGTGGAAGCATGGAAGAATTTCCTTTCGGAGATGAAGGAAAAGTACACAATAATCTTCAATTAGTGGCTATATTTCCTAAAATTTTTAAATCAGTTTTGCATAAGTTTTTGGTTACACTTCATAAGGGGAGAAAGAAAATCTTTTATTATCTTTGTCATTGATGTCAAAGGGGGAGAGAGAGCAGTGAAAAATGCCTTACCAAAGTTAGGGGGAGTTTTGTTAGCTATGGCATTTTGAAGTTTTGAAGGTTTTGACACTTAGTCATTTTTCACTAAGTGTTTCCATCAATTCCAAAGGGGAGATTATTGGCGTATGGATTCTAGTGTTATCATTGATGGCAACCTAAGTCATTGATCTAGTCCGCACTATAGTATTTGACTGTACCAAAAGATAGAGTGAAGAATAGGGTATCTAGTTGAAATTGAGTCTGTCAAGTGGTTTGCATTACCAGTCTATCAATTTTGGTTGTGGATCTTAGGGAATTTTGTTGGGTATATGAAATATATTATTCTCAAGTTTTGTGTTGTCGCATCAAGTGGTGTATGAGCTAGGAGATCCGATAGTTTGATTTTCTATTCAACAATGTTTAAAGTCCAACTAAGTAAATGTTAGGTGTTGCAGATGTTGAAGACAAATTTGTTTGAAGTATTTTTGTGCTAGAGATTTTGTTTTGGGTCCTAACTATGCTATGGCCGAATTTGGTGGATGCGCTTTAAATGTTATTCATGATTTGAGCCGACAGTTGAAAGATATTTTCAATTTTATTGAATCTGACATATAGTGATTGAATTCTTGGTAGCGGATATATATATGAGATCGGTTAATTCATTTTGATGTGTATGCATGTGTGTTTGATATGTTTTGATGTGAGTGTGAATATTAGATGATCAATTGAGCGATTTTCATTTGTGTAGAAGAGGATTTTGTGAAGCGAATTGAGGCGAAACAAAGCGAAGTACAGAATCAGGAAGAAGGTCCATGATCTGATCTATGAGCTAACCAAAATTGTAGTCAGGAATTTGTAGATTCTATTTACTTAGTTCAACCTTTTGTTATTATCTAAATCTTTTGTAAGGCGGTGATCCTTCCTGATTTTGAGTAGTGAGCTCTAGGCAGTGTGCCTGAATGCAAGTGCATTCCCTTTTGTAAAATACTTATATTTTGAGTACTTAAAATTGTGGATTGACCTCCACCGTGGTTTTTCCCTTAACCGGGTTTCCACATAAAAATCCTTGTGTTATGGTGTTGTGGATTATTGTTCTATGTTCATGCATCTTTCTTTTGATTGAATGTTTTAGGCACTTGAGAGAACAAATTTATAAAGTTAAAAATTGCACAACACTGATTCACCCCCCTCTTAGTGTTGCTTGATTCCAACAATATCAACACCAATTGCAAAGGGCTCATTGCCAGAGGGCTCACTGCCTAGAAGAAAGAACGGAAGGCTCACTACTAGAATAGAAAAGAACATAGAGAGGAGTGTTACAATGATAAATCCATCTCAATGTAACAGAAAATTCCACCACAACATCACCAACACTTTCAAAATCTTATTAAAGATTGTAGACACCTTTGGTTCACTGAATCCAATAATCTAACACATGAAAGCTTACACTGCACTTCAAAAATTCACACCATATAGCTCTGAAATTTGCATCATTCACATCTCACACATCTATCATACCATCTCTCAACAACTCAACACATATTTATACCACCTTCAACCTTGAAAACAATCTCCAAGGTTGGCTATGCACCTCAACCATGCAAATTCAAATTAGGTAGGCACGAAAACATTCCTGCGGTGGAAAGGAATGAAGGCGAACCACAACACACCTTAACTTGGACCTAAATCCGCTTTTACATGCCATGCCATGCTTCCAAAAATATTGAAGTAATTCCACAATTAGTGTAAACACCCAAGGTCGACTAAACTCGTGTAAACACCATTGAACAATTAAGTACATGCTTCCTAAAATCTAAAGATGACTCACGGATCACACACCACACTTGAACATGATCTAGAATATTCCAAAAAAACCCTAGAATCCAACAAATTCCTTTGCAACAACTTTCACTTGAAGAATGTACACACCCAATACACTCAAATAATTTTTCCATACACTACAACTCAAGAAACCAAATTTTAAAGCACTAAAAATTAAAACAACTTCAAATGAAGAAAGATATAAAAACTATCAACACTCTTCCAAATCTGTAAGACCTGAAACCACTTTGCAGAGAAATACAGAGAAAAAACATTTCTCCCAAACAACTCTGCAATACACAATTCAGACACTGGTAAACACAACTTTCTCCGCACAATGATCCAACACACTAAATTCATAATGTAACACCTATGAACACCTATTATCAACATATCCAAACCACACAAGCATATATTCAACAGAGAAGAAATGCGCATGTGAAACAAGAACGCAACTTTGTATACCATAACAACACTGCAATACACTATTTCCTCTTTTTATTCAAATTTTCTCAAAAGCACTTGGAAACCAAGCACCTGAGACACATCCTCAACATATTCAACACTTCCTCATCACCAACAAGCCAAAAAAAACATAGCAACTCAACCATACATCCATAAAAAAAAGCTTATTAACACTAGAGGTTGACACCAGTAACTTACTAATGACAAAATAATGCAACTAATCAAAGAATCATCATAGACAACATCAACTCAATACCAACTACTCACACTCTTGTAGCAAAAACAATCTCCTAATCATATTATTGATACAAATGACAATACCAAATCTTTTTGACATCAATGACAACACCAATTGTACATACTTGCAATACTCTCCTATCCTCTTCACCTCACAAGTATCAATGAACCAAAGGTCTTAAGAATTCGTCAAGAACAACAATGGATCCTCTTTGAGGTACATATTTTTCTCTCCCCCTTTTATACCCCACCAAAAAATATAGTTGAGGTCATCCCTTGGGATGATGAAATCCTTAAGAAAGCCTCCTAAAGGGAAAGGTTAATGTTAGGTGTTTTTGATCTCCAAGATCCCACTAAGCACAAGGGGAAAGCATAGACACACTAACACACCTTGGGAACTCTATATTAAGCACAAAAATGAAATGAGAGATTTTTTATCTCCAAAATTGCACTAGGTGCAAGTAGAGAGCATACATCTACACATTTACATAAACATGAAAAGAAAAGTTCATTAACCTTTTAAAATAACTTTAGTGGTTAGATTAGTGGAAAATAAAAGATCTTGGACAAACAAAGCTATAAACCAAATGAGTTAGTAGTTTTACTTTTCTAATCTTTGACCAATGAAAACAAGATGCACCACTTAGTTAAAAAGAGAGACCAAGGGTCAGCAAAAAAGTCAACCACAAGCACATAATTAGAAAAAGTAGAAACACCATTTTACAAAGTGCAAGTGCTAAAATTCATAGGTGTGAAAGAACATATTAGAAACATAGTTTTAAAATCAAAATGGGCTTATACCTTCTTAGAGTGAAAGTGCTGAACTATGATGAAATTGTCAAATCACATAGTAGAAGTGCTAACTTGCATAGATAGAGAAAGTTAGGTTTTTTCATAAAATAGATGGATTAACGATGGAGTTTGGACAAGAAAATGGGAGACTATGGTAGGATTTTCAAAAGAGACAAGATTTTACTTTTTAGCTATTGCAAAGGAGGTGAGAATTTAAAAATGCAATTTATTGGAAAGGGGAAGATTACCCCATGTTTGGTCAAACCTAAAGGTGTCATTTATCTCAAGTGGATTTATGAGGAATGAGGTAGAGAATGATTGGAAGATTGTGCAAGTTTACACATGTGAAGAAGGAGAACACATGACACATGATGTCGAATTTGAGGATTGAAGGAATATTAAATTGGAGAAAATGATAATGAAGAATTAAGGAGCATTAATTAATTAATTAATTAGGATTAGAGGAATGATGGAGTGTGATTATGGTTGAATTAATTAAATAAATGAATCAATCTTAGAAGAGGGAAATATAATTAATTAAATAAAATTTAATTAATTATGAAGATAAAGGATAATTAATTATGGGGTTAAGGATAATTATTTATGGGGATAAAGGATAATTAACCAAATAAAAATCATTTAATTAATTACAAGAATATGAAAAGAAGGTGAATTGGGATAAATATTTAATAATTAATTAAATATTTATTTATTTAATTATAAAATAGAATAGTTAATTTTGAGGTGTCTACACATTTAAATATCATTTAAATTTTTATAAATTTGTTAATTAATCATTTTTTGTTCACTATCTTTTATAATTTGTTAACTAAATGATCTTTGTTATTGTTAATATTTAGTATTTTTTGTTGATATATTGTATTGTGTGGTTTTGTAAGAAGAAATTGCATTTTATATTTCTCACTTCTCAACATCATTTGTTAATGAAAAATGAATTCTAATTCATTTAAAAAAATATTCTAACAAATGCACCAAATGTTATTATTCAATTAGCAGTACAAATCTAGAGTGATCTCTAACTTAACTAGTATTCAACACAAATTTAAGCTACATAAAAAATTTAATCCTCAAACTTGGTAATCATCAAACTTGGAATTTGATAACAAGGAAATAGTGCAATCACAAGTGCAAGTTGGAAACTAAAACTAATTTATTTCATTTTCAATAGAAAGAAGGTTTCATGGTCAACAATGTATCAAACCACACTCTTCACATTGGTGGAACCACTAACTTTTTAAGTTAGATGTAATGATAAAATCTTCTATGTCATTTTTTAGGCCATTTTATACATATTTGAATATTTTTGTCAAGTTCTCAATTATAAACATTGGCAAGTGGAAATATCTTGTCAATTGTCACCTCTACAAAAAGTAAGTCATTTCAATTGAGAAATAGGTTGCCATTACATTTTTATAATTGTTAACAATGCTTAACATTAGTGAAATATTTGGTTGTACACAATCAATTGTAGTAAGAATTGCAAACAAGTTTATTAACATCATACAAATTTAATTTCAAAGACATATCCTATGAAAGGAGATTTTTAGAAAAATCAAATATTTCTAAATTGTTGTGGAACTTAACATTCAATTTTATCTTCCACTTAAGTATTCCTTTGATTGACATGATCAAAACTATAGCTATAATATAATATTAGGAATAGTTGATATTAATATGCATTCCATGGATGCTTTTAAAGGTTGCTTTTATTAACAATTCTAATTTTTAAAATAAAATATAGATTATATTCATTATGGGTGATGGTGAATATTCACTATTGATATAGTCAATCACATGTTTCAATAAAATTCTAACTAATTAGGTGTTCAATTTTGGTTGTCATCAACACACATTAATGTGGAGTGTGCATTTGGAAGGTCATAGAAGATATGGTGAACTTTGAATTCCAAAACATAATATGCAAATTTGAAAATGTTTTCATTTGTTTGTTGCATTTTTACGATACTAAGCTTTGTGTAAAATGAAATTGATACATATGAATATATTTTTCTTGACAAGGAAATAAATATGTTAATCAACGAATTAAGTGAATTCGTTACAACTCGTGTTCAAACAACATTATTAGATTTTATTAATGATGATGTGAATATTATAGACATGTAGAGCCAAATAAATTAAGAGTTGAATTACCATTAAAAAGTATTATTGGATTTGTTTTTTGTTGCAATTTTGAAAACTATTGTGTTGTTTTAAAAGTTGTAAACTTCCTAAGAATTTGAGCAACATTCACAGACAATGAGGATATTGCTATATTTTTGGTATTAGTAAAAAAATGGAATTAAAAGGTTTCGACCCTATATAACAAAAAGATCATAGAAGCAAGCAATTTGAGTCTCATGAAGAGTGAGACTAAAATCCAAAAAGCAAACACAATCAACATGGTCTAAAACAGAGATTTAGAAAAAAAGACAAAGCACATCAAAGAGACAACCCATAACCATGAAAATAAAAAGAGGCTAAAGATCAGACTACTAATTGCTTGCCATTTAATACTATGAAATCAATTTTTTTTGCTTTAAATCTTTAATGAATGTTAAGATTCCATTAGATTGCTATGACACTTAACACTATTTCTACACATGCTATTGTTGTTTAAGTTGATTATGAGAACATATTTAAGTTGTTTAAGTTGATTAAGTTGATTATGTTGATTATGAGAAGTTGTTTAGATGCAATGAGTGCTAAGTGGACCATTCAATATCATGAGAGAGGTGGGTTCTTGTTGAACCACTACTCATGAAACATGGAGTCAATAGTTTGACTCGAAACTTTACCGCAGTTGAATCGATGTAATATCATAATTTGATACGCCCGTGGAAAAATACCTCCCTACTTATCAACAACATATTTGCTTATTGCTCAACTTCTATAGACATCCATAGACCCAAATTGGTTGGATCATCTTATGATCCTTCACCGGCCTCTATAGATTCATATATTGTCTCGCATTTAAGAAAGATTAATGGTTTAATTAAATTTTTTAATACTAGCAAAATCTCTACCCAAAAAAGAAAACCCTAGTGGAAAAATTCCCAAATCGTTAACAGACCTGAGAAATTTTTCCTTGCGGCCCAAAAATCAATTTAATAATCAATACAGAATGCAATCAAAGATGGCTGCTAGTTTACCAGAGCAAACGGCGTTTTCTGGCTCGCTAATCAAGTCGATAAATATAATCCTGTTATGCATTTATTTAAAACAAAAAAAGCAAGGTACATTAAATTCACAATCTGGAAGAAAGTACAGGAATACTTTGGATTCCAAGCTTCTCTGCAGCTTCTGGAAATGCGCCGAGCCTGAGCCCCAAGTAGACTTCCCCTTTCCAATTCCGTTTGCCAAGCTCCATGGCCGCATTAATGGCGGCAGCTAGGGTTTCATCAGAATTACCATGCAACGAATCTACCAAACCCTTTCCGAGGGCTTCTTGTGCTCTGTACTTGAGGCCGCCGAGCATAACTTCCGTCAAATGACGCGAATCAACTTTGCTTCTGATGACAGACATGGCCGACGGAGGAATAATTATACCGACATCAACCTCGCTCATGTATAGAAACCCTCGGTCATTTCTCATGAACCTGTAGTCGTGAGCCAGGGCGAAAATGAATCCAGCTGCGCAAGCGTGGCCACAGACGGCTGCAATTGACGGCAATTTTAAGCTCATGACGGCGGCCAAGAGCTCTACGAATTTGTCGCCGACGGCCCGGCTTCGAGTCTCCTTGTCGTGCGAGATCCATTCCAGATCGAGGCCGTTAGAAAAGAATTTGCCGTCGTTTGTTACGATGATTGCAGAGGCTTGGTGAGCATTCAGATTGACCTGATAAATTGCAGAAATAATGGAGTCCATGAATTCAGGGTTGAAGCGATGCTCTCCATCGCCTGTCATCCTCAGGATGAATATATTCTTGTGCTTCTCCAAACTGCACATATTTCTTCTCTGAATTGTTTTCACTCAGAATATTTGTGCTTTGGTTTGATCAAAACCCTATCGAATGCAAACGCAAGGTTGTGGCAGGGATTAAGTTATCAGGGAAACATGTCAAGAAATCTGCACCATTTGTCTGCTTTGACCATAGAAATCCAAGAGATTTTTGCATCCAACGGTGATTTGGCCTCCCCATCTTGTTGGAGATCCGGTGAAGAAATTGGTCAAAGTTTTGTTAAAAAAATTTAAAAAAAGTTTTGGGAAAAAAAAGAATGAAAGAAGTTTCGTAAAAGACAAACAAAAAAAACAGTTTTAAGAAAAAAGGGATCTTGTGAGGATATCTTATTCTTAATTTTTAATCAATTTACCATAAGAGTGGGGAAGCTTACAGAGATTACAAAGGCGTGTTTGGATTATATTTTCACTCTATTTATTTTTAATAATTTGAAAGTTACTAAATGATTGTGTTTTTTAATTATTTAACATGAATTGTGATTTAATTTTAAATTTTAAGGAGTTATTTTATTGAATTAGTGTAAATAATAAGTTAAAGAATATAAGTCTTATAAAATATAATAAAAATGATATAATTTCATAATTTATAAAGTAAATATCTACGATAAATTAAAAAATGAATAGTAACTATTAATTAAAAAAAATCAATCTTATATGTCTAATTGTTGATGGGTGTTTTGATACATTCATCAACTCAAATAAAGTAGTAGGCATACTTCACTTTTCTTAAAATGAAATCAGTCTCTTGAATGCAAATAAACTACCTTAAGGTTTATATCATAAGTTCATGGTCATGCAAGATAATTGAGTGACCGTGTGATATAGACCTTGGGATAGTTAATCTTCATCCAAGAGATTGGTTTCCTTTCAAGAGATGTAAGGTACATCTAGTACATTGTGTCTCATGTCACCTATCAACAAAATGACACTGGAAGGAGTAGGAGGAATTATTTTCACAGTGAGAGTCAAATTATGATATTGCTATCGAGTTCAACCATGTAGTTTAATTAAAACTCGATGACCCATGTTTCATGAGTAGTGGTTCAACAAGAACCCATCTCTCATGATATCAAATGGTCCCACTTAGCACTCATTGCATCTAAATGTTTCCGCAGAGGTGAAGCAGCAGTCGATCAGGGAGGTCACCCATCGATGCTTGCTCGGCTCAAGAAACGCGGCTTAACCGAGGAGTTTTCTCAGTTAAAAGCCATTGTGTTACCCATTGCAAAACCCAACCGACCCAAGTGTTGTGCCTTATAGACCATTCATAATAGAGGCCCTTTGGCTCATCCAATTGATAAGTAGGAGGTATTTTTCCATTCATACTGGAAGGAGGTTTAAATGAATTCTAAAGATTGAATTGTTATGTGGTTAATATGGACAAGCTAAATGAGCTACATCTTGGGTGTGGTCTAGTTTCAATGGCTAGCCATTTCGATGAGATTCCTAGAATGTATACAATTGGCTTCCTCCTTTTTTTTCTCCACATTGGATAGAGTACTTCAAGATATGTGAAGATATGCAAAGATATGATAACAAGGTATTAGATCTTTGATGAAGATGTTGCTTGCCATTTATTTTTCCACACATTGAGAGATGTCACATGTCATTAGTATGGGAGTCTCCCACCTAATTCCATTCATTCTTGGTTTGAACTATAAAGTGTTTTTTTGATATATTTTGGTTAAAATGTAGATCCACAAGAAGCTTTATTGTAGTTTGTAATAGTTAGAAGGTAACTTCATGAGTCCATTTCATAGTTTAATTTCATACTTTACATGATGTCTCAATGGCTTGAGACCTCTCATAGATCCATAGGTGCTAAAAATTTGAAAGATCACCATGTATGAGAGATTGATACTTAGTTGGTAAGTCAAATTAGATAAAAAATTACCTAGAACAATTGGTATTTGATACACAAATTCAAATCAATTAACAAGATGGTTTTAATATGCATTTACTTTCAAGTGGTCCACAAAAACTTTCATGCATCAACAATCAATAATGATATATGCCTATTATAGTCAATATCCATTAAATTTGCAATCACCATGTGCAATAAATTAAATTAGTCTATTACAACTTCATTTCGTAGATCAATGTTGTCAAATTTTGGTCCTTTATGTGAATTATATGCCTTATAATTTTCCTTACACAACTCCTTAGTCAAATTTCAATCAAAATTCAATAGTATATGCAATAAATGATGTTGATTTTTTGGACTGAGAGACCCTTGCTTAGTGGCAACAAGTTAGAAATCTACTTGTAGTAATGAAAAAAGTATCCCTTTTTCCTTAGTTTGGGAATGAATAGTCAATAATAAAATGAGCTTAATGTTGCCTTGATTTAGTGTTGTAATGTGTTTTACGCATTCACATTAGGTTTAGGGCCCTTCTTAACTAAATGAACTTAATGGTGCCTTATTTAGGATATTGTAAAGTGTATCTTTACACTTTCATATTAATCCAGGGCTTTATTAATTAATTGATGTTTAATTTTCCTTAATTGGCCACTTTGATTCAAATCCAAGCCTAATTTGTTGCAGATTTTGAGGGATAAAGCCCGAAATTCATAAATGATATTACACAACACTTAATTTTACAAGGTGTGTGTCCTAGGTTAGTGACCTAGGACCCATTCGCCACCTGGAAAATGGGTCCTCACTAGGTCCTAGGACCCTATTTTCACATGATCTTTCACATTGTCTAAAGTGTGTCCTAGCTAAGTGAGCTAGGACCCATTCACCACATGGCGAATGGGTCCTCACTTAGATCTAAGACCCCCTTTGGAATATGTTTTTGGCGATATTTTAATGATTTCAAATCCTAGATTTGATGTCATCTTGTGCTATTTAAATTTTAGGATTTAATCTTAAGTATAAATATAAGGTTATTTCACTTAGTTTCATCTAAGAATTTTTATGCAAGCATCCTAACATTTCACAAGAGCATTCAAGAGAATTTATAAAGGAATTCAATGGTAGATTATTGAAGAATATTGCAGCAATCAAGATTCGTATAATCATGTATGTTAGGTCTCAAAATGCAGGTTTTGAACCTTAAGAGGGTGCCAGTCTCTTAGTACATTTTTGGCTAACAAACAGGGAAAATATGATTGATCACCCCCTACTCTTTAGGCTCTACTAAACCTAGGCGAGTGTACTTGAGTGATAAGGTAGATTTGAAGGATTGAAGATGATCTTTAATTTAGGCAATCTACTCACAATGGCATGTAGGTGTGAAGAAAATGCAAAGCTCA